>CAJNRD030001122.1:22513958-22564730 GCA_905319865.3 Cotesia congregata | reverse complement strand
TTTTTCATATATTTTATATATATGATATTTGTGAAATATATCAATATATATAATATATATAAAATTGATGTGGGTACTCAAATGAAAGGTCTCGATGTGTGTAACGTCGAGATGAGCTTATATCTTTAAAAATGTCAATAATTAAGAAATTACATTGTATTTTTTCAATTAATGATATTTTTAAAGACAAAGCTCATCTTGATGTTACACTCATCGAGACCTTTCATTTGAGTACCCCATCAATTTTTTCATATATTTATATATATTATATATATGTATATATGAAAAATATATGAAAAGTGCATGTGGGTACTCAAATGAAAGCTCTTGATGAGTGTAACATCAGGATGAGCTTATATCTTTAAAAATGTCAATTGTTAAGAAAGTACAGCGCAATTTAACAAAATTCATTATTTAATAAAGCCAAATTTAACTTATTTATAGTTCATAAATAGACTGTAAGGTTGCTATTCAATTACTAATTATTATTATCTAATAAATACTTCATTTACCTGCATCATTTGACAATTAAAATTTTCCTGGGCCTCGCAGATCGTCGACGGACCGCATGTCTCTTTAGCTTCATTATTTTCTTTGCAAGAAAATTTTATTTCTTCAACTGGTTGAGTTTCGGCTTGATTGCGCGAAACCAAAGTAGTGAAACATTTTTTAAATATTTCATATCCAATTAAACTGAAAACAAAACTTAATTAATTAAATAGAGTACTTAATTAATTAATTAATTAATTAATTAATTAATTAATTAATTTGTTAATTTAAATTTTACATAATAAGTCCAATTGCAAGTAGCAGTAAAATCGATAGCTCATAATTTTTCAATTGATTTGTCGATAAAATTAGCTCTTGTATTCTTGCTATTACTTTTTCATACCAACTTACTTTGTGGTGACCGTAAACCAGTAAATATAACTGATAATTTAACTTTTCATCGAGATACGGAAAGAAATTCATTATTTATTTATTTTATTTCGGTATGACGGTTAATAAAATAGGTTGTTAAATATTCACACGCTTCCAGGACATTTTAAGCTGATAAACTATTCACAGAAAAGTTATTAATTATTTCAAATTTCAACGTGGAAAAATTTCTATTTTATGGATGTTAACTAAAGTCACTTTAAAATTTAGCTCGATAAATTTAATTACAGTCTCTGTGTGACACATCATCATATATTTTATTTACTCTTCAAAAAAAAAAAAAAAACTTTTATTTATAAGTTTCAATTGTTTTTGATAGATATTATTTAGGTTAAAAAAAATAATAATAGTATAAATTTATCAGAAATATTTGATCATAAATTAACAAAAAACATATTATGATTTTTTTGATATTTATAAAAGCTGATTAAGGGAAGAGATAAAAAATTTAATTTCCTGAAATCAGACTAAGAGGATAGATAGATAATTAAAAAAAAAAATTAAATAACGCGAGTTATTTTATCAGATAAAATTACGATTGCTATCGATAATAATTAATCGAAAGTACTGACCCGAGTATTTTAATTTCAATCTAAAAAAAAAAAAAAAAAAAAACTTTTATTTATAAGTTTCAATTGTTTTTGATAGATATTATTTAGGTTAAAAAAAATAATAATAGTATAAATTTATCAGAAATATTTGATCATAAATTAACAAAAAACATATTATGATTTTTTTGATATTTATAAAAGCTGATTAAGGGAAGAGATAAAAAATTTAATTTCCTGAAATCAGACTAAGAGGATAGATAGATAATTAAAAAAAAAAATTAAATAACGCGAGTTATTTTATCAGATAAAATTACGATTGCTATCGATAATAATTAATCGAAAGTACTGACCCGAGTATTTTAATTTCAATCTATATTATTAAGAGAATAAGCAAAACTTTGTGGCCAGTTATATTGATATGAAAAAATGAGTTTTTATACATTATTAAGAAATGACCTTGTATTTTATGAACTATTGACATTTTAAAAGATATAAGCTCATTCCGATGTTACACTCATCAAGACCTTTCATTTGAGTACCCACATCAATTTTTCATATATTTTATATATTTCACAAATACCATACATATAAAATATATATAAAATGTCATGTGGGTACTCAAATGAAAGGTCTCGATGAGTGAAACATCGTAATGAGCTTATATCTTTAAAATTATCAATAATTAATAAATGACATTGTATCTTGTCAACTAATGACATCTTTAAAGATATAAGCTCATCCCGATGTTGTACTCATCGAGACCTTTTATTTGAGTACCCACATGGCATTTTTCATATATTTTATATATGGTATTCTTGGAATATATAAATATATAAAATATATGAAAAATTGATGTGGGTACTCAAATGAATGGTCTTAATGAATGTAACATCGGGATGAGCTTATATCTTTAAAAATATCAATAATTAAGAAATGACTTTGTGTCGTATAAATTATTGACATTTTTAAAGATATAAGCTTGTCCCGATGTTACACTCATCGAGACCTTTCATTTAAGTACACACATCAATTTTTCATATATTTATCAATTTATCATATATTTATATACATATATATATTACATATATGTATATATGAAAAATTTATCAAAAATACCATGTGGGTACTCAAATGAAAGCTCTTGATGAATATAACATCAAAATGAGCTTATATCTTTAATAACATCATTAATTAAGAAAGTACAGTGTAATTTAACGAAAGTCATTAATTTAATAAAGCAAAATTTTATCTATTCATAATTCACAAGTCACGGCAGTCACATATTGACTGCAAGGTTTCCAGTCAACATAAAATGATTAAATATCGATATTTATATGAATTAAGCGTTTAATTAATTATAAAATAAATTAACTAAGCTTGGATCAAATGGCAAATGGTGTGAGAATTTAAATTAAATGAAGTGATTAAAAAAACATTGGGAAGAAATAAGAAAATATCTATATTGGGGAAGAGAACTCCCGATGAATAAATAATCAGTGGATTTAATTGAATCAAGGCTGGCGCTTTGTGCAAATTGAGGAATGAGGAGTCGAAAGACGACGGGGTGGATTTAGATTGAGATACCGGATCGTCTCCGTCGACGGATGAGTGTTTCAGAGGATATGGGAAGCTGATTTACACGGAAGGTACGAGGACTGTGACAGTCGGATGTGTGTCCTGTACATGCGAGCAAGGTGGGACGGGAGTAGTATGGTGTAGGATGTAAGTTGAAGGAAGAAGCGACCGTGCCTGGCATTCGTTGCCCATTCGTGGTTTGGAGCATCAGTGGCCCCATTCAGGATGTGATGCTAGCTAGGGCGTGCTTGCTAGTAAATTAACGTTGTACAGAATGGTCTATGTATCCCAGTTGTACATAGAACAACTATACGCCGTTCTAAGTGAAACGCAAACTGACTGGTTAATTGAAATCCATCTCTACCTCCGCCGCTACTTCCAGATGAACTGGACTTGGACCACCGGCTGCTAAAGGGATAGTTCCATCCACATTTTCCTCACATAAATATACTAATAAGTATTTTTTCATTTCTTTATACGTTTTTTTTTTTTTAATTTTTTCCTCTGCTGTTAATTTTCTCTGAAATAAGTATTTTTATTTTAGTTATTTATTTTTTAATTAAATAAATATTTTTTAAAATATTTTTACACTTACTTGTCTTGAGATTTATTATTAAATAATTTTTTTAATTGATCTCTTTAGTCATTTAATTTAATAATTGAGAAAAAATTATTAAATATAAAGATTATCTACATTATTGAGAGAATAAGAAAAATTTTTTGTCTAAGATAGTTAATTTATGATGATAAGTATTTAGGCTGCATTCGAAGATACTCTATCTCTAGATACATAATTAAGAAATGACCTTGTATCTTAAGAACTATTGACATTTTTAAAGATATAAGCTCATTCTGACATTACACTCATCGAGACCTTTCATTTGAGTACCCACATCAATTTTTCATATATTTATATATTTTATATATATGTATATATGAAAAATATATGAAAATGCATGTGGGTATTCAAATGAACGCTCTTGATGAGCGTAACATCGGGATGAGCTTATATTTTTAAAAATGTCAATATTTAAAAAAGTACAATGTAATTTAATGTCATTATTTAATAAAGCAAAATTTTATTTATTTATATTTCACAAGTCATGGTAGTCACATAGTGACTGAAATGTTGCTAGTTTAATTCAATTATATAATTTATAGTTATTTTATTTAAATATTAAATTAAATTAATTATTTATTGATAACTTTTAAAAAAATGATTTAAATTGCGCTCAAATTCTATTTAATGCAGGTGATAATTATTTTTTTTTTATTTTTCTATCTTTACTCCTACACAAAAAAAAAATTTCATACTAATATTTACATAACTCTTCCAGTTAAATGTATTAAAAATTTTTATAAATCTTATTTTACGCAATAAATTATGTAATAAAATAATCTAAAAATCTCTGATTCATTCCGAGAGATAAATTCTATAAAAAATAATAAATAATTATTTAAAAAAAAAATACTTACAAATTTTTTCAGCAAAAATTCAAATTTTATTAAAAATTTTCAATAAATAATTTAAAAAAATTTTAATTTATAATTATCCAGGTTGATAATTAAAAATATTTATGAAGTGAGTAATTCCTTGAATAATGACGGCATCATTATATTTTTTTGCTTGAGTTATCATTATTAAAATCAGTATTTACACTGACATGAGTCATTTATAGAGTAAAATGCTGTTGGTTGATAATAACGATTAAGAACTGCACATATATCTTTCTGTTGGTCTTACTCCTCTCGTATCGGATTTTTTCATACATCTCGAAGTTCTGCGAACAACAGATAAGATTAAAAACAGAGTATATATATCGGCGATAATTACAGAACTGCAGCATAAACAACTACACACAATTGTGATTAAACTACAGTACTAGAATTAAGTTGTAAAAAAATGATTAAGAAGTGCTTTGTGTTACTTGCATTGGTAGCAGCAATTGGTATTGCAACATACGCACCGCCAGCCAAGTACCTCGATCATTACGCTGCCAATACAACCAATAAATCTCACCACTTAATAGCTGGTAGCAGACTACCTGGCGATCGTCTCTACTACCAGGAGTACATCGTTAAGTCTTCCTCGTGGCTTCAAGTTGTTTCCGTTGAAAAAACCTTCAATGTTAGCAAGAACCTCAGGATAACTCAGCTCCAAGCGTTGGACCAGAAAACTAATGGAAATGGAGCTTATGCTAAAATAGTTAGAGGCGGGCCAGGAACCAACAATGTCACCATTAAATTCAAGAGCCAAAGGAGTCATGGTATTAATTTCCTGGTACTTCTTTACGCTAGATAAATAAATTTTATTTTATTGTTTATAAATGGAAATTTTTAATTGCTCTGTATCTTAATTAAATACGTAGTTAATTATAAAATTATATTAAAACTAGCAACTTTGCAGTCATTATGGGACTGCTGTGATTTGTAAACTATGAATAAATAAAATTTTGCTTTAATAAATTAATAACCTTCGTTAAATTGCACTGTACTTTTTTAACTATTGACATTTTTAAAGATATAAGCTCATCTCGACGTTACACTCATCAAGAGCTTTCATTTGAATACCCACATGCATTTTCATATATACATATATATATAATATATATAAATATATGAAAAATTGATGTGGGTACTCAAATGAAAGGTCTTGATGAGTGTAATATCAGGATGAGCTTATATCTTTAAAAATGTCAATATTCCACAAGATACAAGGTCGTTCCCTTATTATGTTCAATTGCTCTGTACTTAACTATATATTGACGTTTTTAAAAATATAAGCTCATCCTGATGTTACACTCATCAAGAGCTTTAATTTGAGTACCCGCATGACATTTTTTATATATTTTATATATATGGTATTTGTGGAATATATAAATATATAAAATATATGAAAAATTGATGTGAGTACTCAAATTAAAGCTTTAGATGAGTGTAACATCGGGATCAGTTTATATCTTTAAAAATGTCAATAGTTTTCGAGATACAAGGTCATTTTTTCCAATAATTTATATAAAAGTGTAAAAATACTTAAAAAAATACATGTATAATTTTTTAAATTTTCTACATGTGAAATTTTTAAGAAATAATTTTTTAATAAAAAAATTATAAAAATTTTCAAATGTCGTCTAATTTAATTTTCATAATTAAAAATTATATTGTAGTATGAAAAAAAATGTATGCTTATGATTAATTGTAATAAAGATTTATCAGCTGTGTAAATATTATTTTTTTTCCTTTTTTTTTTTTTTTTTTTCAATAACTTTTTAGTAAATGCGACACGTTGATCTAGATAAAACAATGCTAACAAAAGTTATGAATGTCATAGCGATAAAAAATTTAACAATCAATAAGTTTATATAAGTATATAGAAACTTAAATATTTAAATGAGCGTAAGAGTGATGTAAAGTCGAGTAAGAGTCACGCAGGTAGTTGATACAAGTATGATATTTAGCAAAGACTTATTCCTTGACATTTTCTGGTAAAAAAACGTCAAGTAAGTTATAATGAATCGACATAGTAATCTTTACTAAAAATAAAGACAACTTGTTTAAAATAGCTCGACTAAAATAAAGAACTAGAAATCAATAATTTCAAACCTGACGTCATATTCACCCCATGTCAATTTACTTATGGACTCTTTGTGTTGGCTTTAAACCAGTTACATTGTCATGTTAATTATTTATCTATGACACCGGCTATTTCAGTTACTTTGCGGAGTAAAAAACTCCAGTTACGCTAATAATAGCTTGCCGGTATTGGGTTAGAGTTATACTACAGTATTATATAGAGTCCCAGGTCGCAGCTGAGAGTCTCATGAAAAAAGCTCGACAAAGAAATTATTTGAGAATTGGATTAATCGATCAATCGCGTGGCGGAAAAAAAAGTATGGTAAATATAAAAAAAGTTTAAGAAGGGTTTTCCTCTATGCTACTATGTACTTGTACTTACATTTATTCTAGCAGCAGTGACAGTGTAGTCACGCGTAAATGGTAAAACCAGACACAATGCTCGTGTGGAGCCTTTACTTGCAGACGTATTAAGTCTTTATCGATCCAAACATTAAATATTAATTCGTACCGAGAATATTCAATACTCTCAATGTGCCAAATGGTACAGTTATATCTTTAAATAGTCATTCAACCACCATCTACTTGAATAAATAAATTTATTAGTGACATGTAATATAATTACTCACTTTTGGCTCGCTGATCAATTTATTGGAGATAATTGAGATAAATATTTCATTTTCTTAAATCAGTAAATTTGTGTGTTAACATTTAATCAGCAATTATCAGAGTCAAAAATAAATATTGGTATTTAAATAACAAATAATTATTATGATATTTAATTATTGTACTAGCAACCTTGCAGTTACTATATCAAAATTTTGCTTTACTAAATTATGACTTTTGTTAAATTGCATTGTACTTTCTTAAATATTGAAGTTTTTAAAGATATAAGCTCATCCTGATGTTACATTTATCAAGAGCTTTCATTTGAGTACCCACATGACATTTTTTATATATTTTATATATATGGTATTTGTGGAATATATAAATATATAAAATATATGAAAAATTGGTGTGGGTACTCAAATGAAAGGTCTTCATGAATGTAACATCGAGATGAGCTTATATCTTAAAAAATGTCAATAATTTAGAAATGACATTGTATCTTAACTAATGACATTTTTAAAGATATATGGTATTTGTGGAATATATAAATATATAAAATATATGAAAAATTGGTGTGGATACTCAAATGAAAGGTCTTAATGAATGTACCATCGGGATGAGCTTATATCTTTAAAAATGTTAATATTTCACAAGATACAAGGTAATTTCTTAATTAATGTATCTAGAGATAGATAATTTCCGAATGCAGCTTAAATACTTATTATAAATTAAAAAAATTTTTTTAAAGTTAAAACTAAAAAGTTTTTAATTTAAAATTACGCTAGAATACTTTTGAAAATACAATACTTTATATTTTGACTAATTAACTGTAATTGTATGTGGCCAGACGTATATCACAGTTGATTGTACTGTGATAAACAAATATATATGTATATATGTATGCTGGGTAGAATGGAAATTATTATCAAGAGCGACGTTTAATGTGTATTTGATAATTTTGAAAATTAAACTGTTTTAATTTTATAATAAAGTTATATACTGGTGTGGTTACTTTGGTAGTGTGGTTAACAGTCGAACCGTAGTTAAATTAGTACGAGGCTGAGTTTATAAACAAGTTCTCTGTGGATAAACGAGAGAATTGAAATAGTTGGCATCGTATGTACGTCAAATTGATTATATACACATATAACAAATATATTTACCGTAGACATAAATAATAAACACATATACATACATATGTATTTACAAAGGTAATAAATTACAGGAGTAGCAGTAGCAGAAATACAATGACCCGAAATCATTGAAAGTAATTAGTAAACGATAATGAATTTAAAGCAACAGTATACTTGCGTTAATTGTTGGATACATTACTCAGTGGTCATCAGCAGTACCCTGGATCTGGCTGGACTCTACGGATGATTTATGTAATTCAAAAGAGACGAGCATTACATGTGAAGCTGATAAACCTGATGGTAGTTTTTTATACTTTTTAGTGTTTAACCACCTTACTTTTACTTACTCGGAACTACAGAGTAGAGCCGAGCTGAGTAACTCTCGACTGGTTCTCTGTGTTGGTAACTGCTATCTTATTATTCGGCGTTATATACTTTTGCAAGTCTTTTTAGATAAGAGTATGTTAATGGCTCATGGCGACCGACTTTAGCCATACATTGCCCATTTTCAGAGACTTGTCCCTTATCGTCTCTTCGCTTGTACCAGATTCAAATCACGTACTTTTAAACTTTTAGTTGGTTATCGCATTGTCTCGAATTCCTTTTTATCATTTTTTAAAATAAATACCTTTTTTACACTCCTTTTGCCTTCACCGCTAATATTTTTATGTTTATTCAATTCACTTGTTTCTCAATTTATTTTATTCCCTTTTTTTTTAACAGAAATGCAACTAAATTGTTGTGAAAAAATTACACCTGCAAAAATTAAAAAAAATTATAAGAACATTTTTTTTATAATAAATAATTTGTCGTAAAAATTCCAAATATCTGAAAATTATTACAATTTTTTTTATTAAAAAATCATAAAAAATATTTTTCTAGTTCTTATTTAATTAATGAAAAAAAAAAAATGCTTAAAAGTTCTAAAAATTATATTTAATAAATAATAAATTGTTTTGATAATTTATTTAGAGCTTCTAAAAATGGAATTATCAAATAAAAAATTAATTAAACAGATATTTAATAATTTTTGTAACAAATAAATTATTTGTAATAATTTATTTGTTAAAAAAAATTATTAAATATCTGCAGAATTAATTTTTATTTTTATTCATAACATTAAAGTAAGCAGTGACCATTTTTAAATTTTTTTTTTAACAAAAAAATTTGCTCCAAATAATTACATTTTTAATTTTTTTAAATTTCTACATGTCAATTTGTTTTAATAATTACTTTTGCCATAATTTATTTGTTAAAAAAACAATTAAATATCTGCAAAACTAATTTTAATTTATGACATTAAAGTTAGCAGTCACGACAATTTTTTAATTTTATTTAAAAATTTTTTTTTCAAAAAATTATTCTTAAAAAATTGCATTCTTAATTTTTTAAAATTTCTACAGGTCAATTTTTTTAATAATTATTTTTGCCATAATTTATTTGTTAAAAAAATGATTAAATAAATTTTAATTTAAATATTTTTTATTTATTCTCAATTTAGCTTTTGACTTACTGGCTTACAGCAGGGACAATGCAATTTTTTCCAAGTGAAACGCATTAATGAAATAATAACCTAAAAACAAAGAAGAAATAAAGCGTTTAAATAATAAAAGAAGTAAATAAAAATAACTATCGACCCAGAAATTAAACAACGTACCGGGACTGGCTAAGATTTACCTAGACATGTTGGCCTCACATATTCACATATAAAATAAATTCTATATATATACACAAACACATACACCTAAACCTAGCTAACCCTGTAGAGCCTTACATACATTATATATATATATATATATCTATAAATGTATACTGTACCCCAAGTTCCTCATTCGAGTGGTGGCAAAGCGTTTTCGCAACGTCTCGTGCCACTAGTGTACTGTATAGTAGTGCATCTTCTTTATCGCGCCACCGTCAAAGTACGTGTGTGTACAAGTTTGCTTCCCGTGATGTATATTGTGTGTATTTACATGTGTGTGTATATTTTCCAGAGCAGAGTAGAGGGTAGAGGGTTGCTTTTACCAAGTGGTTGATATTTTCTCCGCGCATGCGCAGCTACACAGACATAACCTGTCTCTTTCCCGCCAACTGCGTTTTAGTTTGCCGCGAACTGCCGCCAGAGTGAGACGGAAATAACATAGTGCGTTAGTGTTTGTGGGGTGAACAGCAGCGTCGGTGAACAGAACCGAGACAATGACAGTCCGTGCTTGCTACCCGGAGTAACAAGGATAAAAAGGGAACGTGCGCGGCAGAAGGCTGCGTGGTAAAACAGTAGAGCTCGCCGTCATTCGAAGCCCGCCAACGGAGGAGCGAGCAGCCACGGGATGGGAGCATGTACCAAGTGATTCTCGCGATTATTTACGATACTATATTCATTTTTCGTTCGTATAAACGGTAATTCATTTTTTAAATTATTCTTCTGTCTGAAATAATTTTTTTGACAGCTTTAAATATTTATTTATTTACAAATGAATAAATAAATAAATTAATTAAGTACTTACCAATAATAAATTAATAATAAGTGTCGTGAGTACAATGAACAATTGCGGTGACATGGTGTCTTATTATTTAAGTCATCAACCGGCTTATTACCTGTCTAATGTGACTTTGTGTGGATAATGACATTCATGACATTACAGGCTAATTACAATTAGTTAAACGTGAATGACACTTGGTATTTTTCGTAATTAAGTGTGCTGGATTATTATTATTATTATTTTATTTAAAAATAAAAATAATTGCATTTAATATTTGACAAACCAACTGCAATTTAAAAATTTTTAGAATTTTTTTTTTTATTTAATAAATTATTGCAAAATAATAAAAAAAAATTTTCACTTGTAAAAAACTTGAAAAACTTTAAGTGCAATTTTAAAAATATTTTTTAGTTTTAATTTAATAATTAAAAACGACGGCTAACTTTAGTGTTATAATTTATTGGAGCCTACCTTGAGGCAGACATGTTGGATTTCTTCTGTATAGTATGCACAGAAGAAAAGTGATGATTTTTGCTCCTGATGATTAGGATTGAACCTGAAAGTCGGTAAAGCAGAGTGAGACACCTGTCAGGATAATCCAAGAATTAACAATAAATCTTTGATCCGAGGATTTATTCTTGAAGATTAATCAACTTTCCTCGAGGCTGCAATAAAATAAAATAATAGTAATATTAGTAATAAAAATAATTGATTGATTAAAGTTTAAATTACGTGGACTTGCAGGAGGAATAATCTTTTCTTGGAGATACTTACCTGGAAGGAACTAAACCCGTCAACACGCCGGCTTATTATTACTCGATTAATTGTTGATTGCTCGATGAAAATCCGAGTGATATGATAATAATATCTAGATATGTATCTGGCCGAAACAGGTAACTGGTTTATGGGTGTATGACTTAATCGGCGGGTGATTCGACACGAGTCGTAAAGTTCACGGGAACTGAGTAGAGAGTAGAGTGTATTAATTCGAAAAGAAGAGAAGCTGTCTGACACAAAGAGTTGGAGCTAAAAGTGTCTGACGGTATTCTCTGAACGTGTCCAGATACAGCCCGAGTGGAACTAACACAAGATCTCCCCGGATTCTTTTGTGCCTCTATCTAACAGAGACGCTCGTGAGACACTGACTGTACAACAACTACCAGGGGAAAGGGATAAGGATACCCACTGTAGTAATAATAATAATAATAATAATAATAATAATAATAATAATAATAATAATAATAATCAACATCAGCTTCATAAGAATAAGGATAAACAATAATAATAGTACACGTGAGAGGGAGTTTTAAGGAATATCGCTCGAAGAAATAAAAGAGAATGGAGAAAAAAATACTTTTCACTGGATCCACTTGAGTTACACGGTTAACTCACCAAGGCTTGTTAGTTGTCCGAGACAACTGAGTTATTTGTCTTTGTGTGGGCGATTGTTTACCTCCTGATAAATAATATCAATACTCCAAATTGCAGAAAAAGTACTTGGCTGCAATTAAGGATTAATATATCTATTTTAAATTTAATAATAATAATAATACAAACACTCTGTACATCATCTTCATTATATATATATATATATACCTGGTGCGGGAATGTATGATGGTGTATTAGAAGAGCGCGTGAACATCAAGCTAACCGGTTGGCTAGTCTAGTTGACGAGGTTACACAGTAAAACATAAACTTTCTTAATTTTTTTTCTTTATTATTATTGTAATTTTTATTTTTTTATTCAGTTTTCAGTGGAGACTCTTAACTCATGTGTTCACATGCTTTTCCAACATCGTGTAACCACTTGTCATAATTATTTAAACTATATCTTGTGTGCCGTGTAAAACAAGTCTAAGTATTTGAGAGTCTCATTATCTCAGCATCCTATCATCACACTGGCTTATATCTCCGCATCTAGTTACAGTCCTTTTTTTACACACACTACATTATTCTATACATTTATACATTTATACGACGTACATACATACAGATTAGATTTAAATAATACTGGAACATAAACAGTGTGATGAATGAAATTTGAGTTTTGAGTATCAAGTGTAATTTATTGGAAAGTGATTGCCAAAGTTTTGCTGGATCATTGTTGGATAAAGTGCGTGAATAAGTTTGTTATTTACAGTAATAACAGAGTAATTGATAATTAATAACAGCGAGCTTAAGTAGAAAGCTGATTCTGCCAGACCGAGTACTTAAATATTGGATCGTGCATAATTAAGTGCCCGCTAACTACATTATTTATTTCATCATCAGTTACTCTTTTAAAGTAAGCTATTTTATTATAATTTAATTAATAATAATACAGCAACTTTGCAGTCACTATGCGACTTCCGTGACTTGTGAATTATAAATAAATGAAATTTTGCTTTTTAAATAATTACTTTTGTTAAATTGCACTGTACTTTCTTAAATATTGATGATTTTAAAGATATAAGCTCATCCTGATGTTACCCTCATCAAGAGCTTTCATATGAGTATCCACATTAATTTTTCATATATTTATATATATTATATATATACATGAAAAATATATCAAAAATGCATGTGGGTACTCAAATGAAAGGTCTCGATCAGTGTACCATCAAGATGAGCTTATATCTTTAAAAATGTCAATAGTTCTCAAGATACAAGGTCGTTTCTTAATTATGTTAAATTGCACTGTCTTAACTATTGACAATTTTAAAAATATAAGCTCATCCTGGTGTTACACTCATCAAGAGCTTTCATTTGAGTATCCACATGCATTTTCATATATTTTTCATATAATATATATATAAATATATGAAAAATTGATGTGGGTACTGAAATGAAAGGTCTCGATGAATGTAACATTGTGATGAGCTTATATCTTTAAAAATGTCAATAGTTGACAAGATATTAGGTCATTTCTTAATTATGTACCTAGAGATAGAGCCTAAATACTTACAATAAATAGACTATCGATGAGAATGATATGAAATCTTGAAAAGACACAAATTCAAATCAAGACACAAAATTTTCTTATTTTCTTAATAATAAAAATGATTATTTTTAGCTTTATTTTGATTGTTAATTTTATTGCACGTGTAATTGACTATATTTACCAGTACAAGGTGTGTAAAATATGTGCGTACACACTGATGACCGGACAACAAACAGCTACCTGTGTTGAAATGATCCAATTGAAAATGTGTATGGCTAAATTGTTATGTACCGGAATGGTAATATGTGTCTCATGGTCATACGTATTATAAATTAAATACATTTGAATATAAATGTCCGTGTATACGGTGCTCTTTATTAGAATTTATGTCGTTTCACGGTCGGTAGTCCGTTGAATTTCTTCACATGCTCTGCTCTCTACTTGTCTTACGATACTCTTTACGCTTAGCTTCTTTGTATACGTTTAAAACTATTGCACGGCCGTTATTGTTGCTCTGTTCCTTTATTGCCATTATTGTTATTTGTTCTAGTGCAATTTTATTCATTTTATTCACAGAACATATCGTTCTCACTATACTACTATAATATTATATAGCATGCATGTATGTTCAGTTAGTACCAGTGGGATCAGATCTGCTGGTTGTTTCCTTTGGCAGTGGCATTTTGTTCCGCTGGCGAATCTCCCGGGATTCCACAGATTGTAAGATTTAAGACACCTACTCTGTACTTTAACTCCAACTCTGTACTCTTGAGTTAGCTAGAGGCTGGGGAAAACCCACAAGTTGAGAAGAAAAATTGAAAACCGGTAAAACCGCCTCCCATTTTATCTTTTTTCGCACCTTTTTATCCTCCAGGATTGAGATTTTCTCTATTTAGTTACTCTTGGCTCTTATCTTTACTCTGTTTGGTTATTTATTTAAAAAATTCCCCTTAAACTTGATAGATTAACAACATTACTAACAGACAGATAAATATATTAAGTTAGCTGGACATTAATTTGTAAACATACCAACATAAATACCGGATTATTTTTATAATTACCCAGCTATAATTTAAAAATTAATGTAAATTAAAATTATAATGAATGGAGTTGCCGTTTTTTATTTACTTTCAATGACATTGACCATCGCCGCGTGTTCTCCGAGCAATAAATTATAATACTTGATAAATAAATCATGAGATACGGATTTAAATTTCAATATAGATATTTTAAAAGTTTGTCCCTTGGGTTTATGGGGAAAAAAGACTGACAAAACTAAAAAATATATAACAAATGTGTGTACACGTAATACGACGTATTACGTGTAAGACAAAGTACGATATGGGTGAAGAAGGGCCGAATTGAAACTGAGAACAGTTTTAATGGAACGAAAGAAAGACAAAAAAAGGTACAATGATAATAAAAAGAAGCGGAACGGTTTGACTACTACTTTACTCCGTATATACCGATAATATATATATATATATATATATATATATATATATATTACCTTTAAAAAACGTGACTGCAATAATCTTGCACCAACCACTGTTATGTGTATTCTATCTTGGTCTTTTATTCAACTATCTCGATAGTGTTAATGGATCAAGGCTAAACCCACTGTGGTCACATTTCTTAAACTATTTTTATCTTTTTAGCTTTTACTACACCCATTTTATGTCTTTCTGCTATTTTATAACATTTTACTTTTTATTACCACAATTCTTACAATAAATATTGCGAATTTTTTTACCCAAGAGCTACTTTAACATTTTATTGTTTGTTATTTAATTTTCAAATAAAACTTTTAATTATTATTATACTGAAATTCATCTCTAGAATTTTTTTTTTAAGAAACTTATTATTAAAAATTAATTTAGCATATATTTAATAATTTTATAACAAATTAATTATGGCAAAAAAAATTGGCATGCATAAATTAAAAAAAATTTTTTGGAAGAAATTTTTTTGTCAAATAAAATTCAAAAATTGTAATAAAATTTTACATACAAAAATTTTAATTTTTTTTTTTATAAATTGAAGAATTATTATTAAAATTTACTAATAAATAAAAAATTTCAGGAGTAACCCAACGGCCTCAAGATTCAGCCCGACATAATGCCCTGGTTCATACTCTTCCTGCTCCTGCTAGCTGTGATGGAGGCCTTCCCCAGGGAGGCCACCTGTTCACGTCTGCCGGACATTTACTGGAACTCAACAAACCCAATGTAAGTCAGATAAATCTTTAAAATATTCATTTTTATTCTACCTGCTCTAAAAAATCCGTATTTGTTTATTGTTTATTAAGTATTGCGGGTGATCAATATATAATTGTCGTCCAAAATTGCTCGGCAATTTTTTACGCTTTCAAATTGAGTTATTTAATTATTTATTAGCGAAAATCCCAGAAAGAGATCTGTGCTGTAAAAACTGAGAGAAAAAAAATTTTTTTAAAAAAAATCAACATTTTTGTGACAAGAAATTAATCTCTTATAACTTTTATTCCTCAGCTGAAAAAAATAAAAATTTTTTAGCAGTAATTTTTTGTTGAAAAAAAACTTTCTAGATTTGGGAAAAAAATTCGTTGAAAAATTTCCAAAAAATAAATTTCTTGTTCACAAAAATGTCTATTTTTTTTGGAAAAATTTTTCACTTCGATCCCTGCAGTATAATAAATAATAAACAATATCCAAAATAAAATAGAATATAATATGAGAAGCTCTGTACAGCAGAGGAGAATCTTAAACCAAGTAGAAATAGTTGAGGATCGGTCATGTACAGAACAAAATATGAAATAAATCGAGCATTATGAGTCGATGATGCAGCGGGGATTCATAGAGAGCGAATCCTGATAAATCGGAATCGATTTTTGATAAGATTGAACAACCGATTGGGAGGAGAGTTTGTCGCTCGAGTTGTTGTTCACGGTTCGATTAAACTAAACTCTCGTACCGTCACTTTCGTTTCCACGTGGACGGTGCTCTAGCTAGTTCCAGTTTGCAGTAGAAGGCGAGATCCTTTTGAAACACATAACAACAGAATAGCATTGTGTGCCAAGATTACTTTTTTAATATTTTTCTCGTATATTTTATTTATTGCTCAGAGCTCCAAATTTATGAAATATATTTGTAAAGCCGAGCTGGCTTTTTTGCAGCAATTATCATTATTCAGCTAAATAAATGTCTGTAATACGGGATTATTATTATTAGATATAAAATGATAAATAACCATGAGAATAATAATGATGGTGGAGACCCCCGTTGAACAGTCGCAATTTATTGTTGTCATTTGCACATACTCTTTGTTATGTACTCTTGATCGTACGGAACTCCTCCTTTCTCCCTTCCAGCTTACAGGCCTTTCGCCCTACACAGTAATTCCCTGCATACTCTATCATCTATATATCTCAACGTGTATATAAAATATATAAAATATATACACTAGCTTGTAGGACGTTTGCCGGTTGATGTTTTCCCCACGCCAAAGTATCTTGGGGCGGCTTTCAGCGAGATTGATAATTTATTTAAGTGTCAGCCGCGTTAAAGCGTAACTGCTGGATGTGAATCGCCCAAATCAAAATGTCACGCCGCGAGCATTCTACCTATACAAAATACATCTATACATTTAATGTACACATATATGCGCGGGCAACAGTCAAGTTGCTCTTCGATTTTTAATTTAACCCTCGAGCATACACATCAATCGATTTTCATTCGACGCCAAGCTCCTGCTCCGAGCATAGATGTGTGCCAAACAGGTGTGAGTCCACCAAGGTGATACATTCCCCGTAATAGTCATGCCGGTGGACCTTGTGAAACCAGATGAGAACATCTATACTACTATATACTATACACTGTATACTGTACCGTGGATGCTGGATCTCCGTACATGCTCCAGCTCCACTGAACGCGCACAATCACTCCAAACGTTTCCGCATTCATTATATCACCGTTTTTGTTGAGACACATTTTTTTTTGCTTTATTTATATATTTATATGTATTTAATTTTACTTTTATTTTACCAGCTCTTTCACGCTCGTATTTCATGTCCGAGCTTCTTAAAATTTAATTTTTTTATGGATGCGATTTAAAAATATAATAAGGGGATTTTATTTTATAAACGTATATATTTAATTTTTAATTAAATAATTATTACAGTAATTTATTATTTAAAAATTTTACTTTATTAAATAATGAGTCTTGTTAAATTGCATTGCATTTTTTTAACTATTGACGTTTTTAAAGATATAAGCTCATCTCGATGTTACACTCATCGAGACCTTTCATTTGAGTACCCACACCAATTTTTCATATATTAATATATAGACATATATGTATATATGAAAAATATATGAAAATGCATGTGGGTACTCAAATGGAAGCTCTTGATTAGTGTAACATCAGGATGAGCTTATATATCTTTAAAAATGTCAATAGTTAAGGAAGTACAGTGTAATTTAACATAATCAAGAAACGACCTTGTATCTTGAAAACTACTGACATTTTTAAAGATATATAAGCTCATCCTGAAGTTACACCATTTATCAAGAGCTTTCATTTGAGGTACGTACATGCATTTTCATATATTTTTCATATATACATATATATAATATATATATATATAAATATATGAAAAATTGATGTAGGTACTAAAATGAAAGGTCTTGATGAGTATAACATCGGGATGAGTTTATATCTTTAAAAATGTCAATAGCTCTCAAGATACAAGGTCTTTTCTTAATTATGTTAAATTGAACTGTACTTTCTTAACTATTGACGTTTTCAAAGATATAAGCTCATCTTGATATTACATTTATCAAGAGCTTTCATTTGAGTACCCACATGTATGTTTGATATATTTTTCATATATACATATATATAGTATATATAAATATATCAAATATATGAAAAATTGATGTGGGTATTCAAACGAAAGGTCTCGACGAGTATGATATCGGGATGAGCTTATATCTTTAAAAATGTCACTAGTTCACAAAATACAAGGACATTTCTTAATTATTTATTAATTAATTTTATCCTAATAATATAGATTACGATAAATATATTTTTTATAAAATTTTTCACTGAAAAATTTTAATAAGAATAATTAAAAAATAATAAAAATTTATTGTCGTATAAAAAATGAAATTTTTGGAGCTCTATTTCATTTGTAGGGTTCATTATTTTACTCGGTGACTTTTATATAAATTTATCTGGTACCTACTGTGAAGTAATAAAAGTTTCGTCGGGTACTTTCCAGAGTTTAAGTACAAATGCAAGTAGTTGTCCACAGAGGACCAATAGACAGAGCTAGGACACAGGACTTAGGACATAGACAGTAAATATATATAGTTCTCGACGAAAACATGTAGCCGGATCTTGCGGTCGATATGACGGTCTCGAGCAGCCATCAGCAGACTAGTCACCGGGTAATTCCGATACTTATTTATCGGTATCGGACGGATAGGAGTTGAGGCGAGTAGTCGGTCGGACCCGAGGAGTTGGTGCGTTTGTGTTCCCTTCGAGGAATGCCGTGGGTCAAGTCCGAGTAGAGATAAAAGTGAGCATCCTTCGGCCGGTTTCTACTCGGGGACTCTACTCTCCGTCTGAGACGAGAAGAGACTCCTCTTGTCTGGAGAACAACGTGCGATATACACCGTACTATACCTCCACATCCATATAATATAATACACATACAGTATATATCTGAAGAAAAAAGAAATTTAAGAAAGCAAACCATCGACCGGTTTACTTGCCGTCGAAAGAGCTGGTTATAGCCATAGCCATCGTTGTAACCCCAGACAAATCTTCATGTCGGGATTTATTTTTACAGTAACTATTTTTATTTTTAATATTTTTTTTATTCATATTTTATTGAATAATAGACAATAAATTAACTCGCGTAATATTTAATCTAAATTTTAGGGATAGGGACAATAAATAACAAAATAAAGTGCGTGGGCTCATCAAAACTGAACCAACACTATTGTATCAGAGAGACAGTGGCAGGCTTTCAATGGCATGACGTAACGTACATAGACATGTGCACATATGATGTATGTTTGTATATATATAAAAGTTTGAGCAAAGTCTCATGTGTATTACAGCAGTTGATACGTCACTAAATAGTGGGCATGGTTAATTTCGCGGTACTGTGATTCCAAATTCGTTCGACGTATGATATAACGTTGGCAATTTATTTTACGTACACTCAAATGCTGTCCGGATCACTCTTTGAAGAACTTTGCTCCAGGATGTGTCGTTTGTGTAAATTGTAGATGAATATCAATATAGTAGCTATATGTATACATATACAGATAGGGATGTACATGAGAGTTATTAGTTTTTGATCCCAGTGTATTTCTATCAATGTGATGTGCATTTATTCAACGATTGCTTTTTATTCTTATGAAATAATCATCACGGTCACTCAACACAGCTAAAAACATTTTAGTTTTGTTTTTATTTATATTTAATCGGATTAATATTCAGCTAATTGATCTAGATTTTTTTTTTTTAGGGAAATTTTGTAATTACTGTTTAAAAATTTTAATAATAATAACTAGCAACTTTGCAGTCACTATTTGTGAACTATAAATAAATAAAATTTTGCTTTATTAAATAATGACTTTTGTTAAATTGTACTGTACTTTTTTAAATACTGATGTTTCTGAAGATATAAGCTCATCCCGATGTTACACTCATCAAAAGCTTTCATTTGAGTACACACATCAATTTTTCATATATTTCATATATATATGGTATTTGTGAAATATACAAATATATAAAATATATGAAAAATTGATGTGGGTACTCAAATGAAAGGTCTCGATGAGTGTAACATCGGGATGAGTTTATATCATTAAAAATGTCAATAGTTCACGAGATACAAGGTCATTTCTTATTTATTTACGTTTTTAAAGATATAAGCTCATTCCGATGTTTCACTCATCGAGACCTTTCATTTGAGTACCCACATGGTATTTTTTATATATTTTATATATATGGTATTTGTGGAATATATATATATATATATATATAAAATATATGAAAAATTGATGTGGGTACTCAAATGAAAGGTCTTGATGAGTGTAACATCGGGATGACCTCATATCTTAAAAAATGTTAATATTTCACAAGATAAAAGGTAATTTTTTAAGTATGTATCTAGAGATAGAGCCTAAATACTTATCATCATAAATTGACTATTCGTGAGAATGATATGAAACCTTGAAAAGGCACAGCTTCAAGTCAAGACCTTTCTAAGGATACCAAATTTAACCATAAAAACTCATTTTATCATATAAATACACCGGGGACAAAATTTTGCTTATTTTCATAATAATAATAATAAAAATGAGGGAAATAATTGTACAAATATTTTTACAAGTGTAAAAGATACATTGGATGAATTTAAAAAATAAAGTGGGCAATTAATTTTATTTTTAAAAATAAAAATTGATGCAGTTGCTAATTAAAAGTGAATTTGAGCGCTCGAGGTGATTTTTAGCGCTTGTAATAAAAATTGATACAACACCGGTAGTTAATAATGAAATAAAAACAGGCAAATAATAAAATCTTGTGGATGTATGTGTGCTCGGAATTATTCATGATGAACATGTATATATATAAATATATAGCGAAGTAAATATTTTGAAATTCGAGGGTTTGTCATTTTAAAGTGAATCTGACGAATACGAGAGCAAAGGGTCGAGAGTGATTTGCTTTAATTACGGAGTTTGTTTATCCATACATATTGTTGCCCAATATTTGTGAATCGATCGATATAGTCGTACGAGCGTACATACGTTAAAGCTATTGTATATGTGACAGTCACCGGTTCTCCATTGTCACTATACCTGTATTTATTTATAAATTACTGCATTTTGTCTCTATCGTTTTGTAGCTCCCAGCGAAAATCCCAAAGCTCTATGAATATCGCCGAAAATATTATCCGTGTACAGATTTTAGTAGACTTTAACTAGCAATTGCTATCACAAATACTAATTTATTGCATTTTTCTTCTTTTTTAATAACTCGGTTATATTTTTTTTTCAATTATTTATAACATAACTAACTAACCGGCATATATGTATACGCGCGGATTTTTTTTCATCGGGATATATCAATGATTGATCAATCCGGGCTAATTAAAATCAGCACAAATTTATCCAACCGTTTGATTATTTTTTATAATTAATTTCGACGATTCGAAAATTAAATTAACTGTTAAATAAACCAAACACCAAAGTATAAACTTTAGTTTACTGGATATTATGTATCGAGGGGAATATAATTAAATTTTCTGTGCAATCATTATAATCATAATAATTTGTAACTACTTCATTTTTTATTTATTTTAATTACCAGACGGTTGATAACTTTGATTTTAATTATTTAAAGATTTTTTAGTTTGTTTATTTAGCTTATTACTTTTTTACACTTGACAGAATTTATTTATTTAATTATTATTATTTTGATAATTTTTATAAATATTTTTTCGATTAAAAATTTAATTTATCAATACAATAATTTTTTCACATTTATTTGTATTAAAATTTTAACAATTTTTCAATGAAAATTAAAAAATTGAAAGTAAATTTTAGTTTTATCAAATAATGACTTGTTAAATTGCACTGTACTTTCTTAACTATTGACATTTTTAAGGATATAAGCTCATCTCGATGTTACACTCATCAAGAGCTTTCATTTGAGTACCCACATGCACTTTCATATATTTTTCATGTATATATATATATATATATGAAAAAATTGATGTGGGTACTCAAATGAAAGGTCTTGATGAGTGTAACATCAGGATGAGCTTATATCTTTAAAAATGTCAATAGTTCTCAAGAGATAAAGTCGTTTCTTAATTATGTTAAATTGCAATGTACTTTTTTAACTATTGACATTTTTAAAGATATAAACTTATCCCGATGTTACACTCATGAAGAGCTTTCATTTGAGTACCCACATGCATTTTGATATATTTATCATATATTCATATATATATATATATAAATATATAAAATATATGAAAAATTGATGTGGGTACTCAAATGAAAGGTCTCGATGAGTGTAACATCGGAATGAGCTTATATCTTTAAAAATGTCAATATTTCACAAAATAAAAGGTCAGTTTAATTATTATTTCTTATTTCTTAAGGGACATTAAATTAAATTTTCCTAAAAAAATTAATTTTATCATATTACTACCCTGGACACAAAATTTCTTTATTCTCTTAATAATATAGATTAAAATTTAATAAATAAAAAAAAATCATTTAATCTTAAAAAATCCTATCAGTTTAAAAAAATTCTTAAAAAAAATACATTAGCCGTCTGCTAGTGTTCACAATCATTAATTTAAATTCCCTCCCTACTAAACCCCGTTCTAGCAAGCCAATAAATTCATGTACGTGTAAATGCAAGTAGCATGTCTATACAAATGTATGTATAGTAGAATAACAGTAATAGAAGTAAAGCCAGAGCTAAACAGGAGTGAATGAATAACAATACAGATCAAGGGTTACCGGGGAAGCATCTACAATAATCTCGAGGATAACTCCAGGAGCTTTGCCATGCTAATAAGACTCTCTACGACTTTCTTATACGACTGACCTACAAAGCGAGAGCTTTGCCGTATATTATACATGCTGGAAAATAACATTATACACAGACTACTGTGCAGTGAGCCACCACCCACACACCCGGCGTCGCTTTAATTATATGTATAGACTAGACTGTATCTCGTGTTGCTGCCGATTTTCATTAACTCAGGCATGTCATATGCAACCTACTCTCTATCTATCCGTGCCCATCGCATCACATAGTCATACACACATCCATATTCATATTAATAAAATCACTTTTGTGTTTTGTCATACATTTAGCTGAATTTTGACAGCTTAAATCACGGCAAAAATTTATATAAAATATTTCAAGACTTTACTTGTATTATAGATATATATTTTTATATAATATAATATAATATATACACTCCGTACTACTTATTCTGGAGCAAGTCAACCGAGGTAAACCGGAAATGAGTAAAGTTGTTCGGCGCCGGGGAAAGAATTTTCACCCGACAACCGACAAAGCTTTCGGTGTTGCTATATGTCGTTTGTTGGTGCACACCTACGCATATTATATTATATTTTTTAAGAGTGTGTGTGTTCCCAGCTGAGGCCTGCACTCGCACCGTTTGGATTTCCCCAGCGGTAATGACTCGGAAAAACCATTTGTCCTGGAAGAAATGATTCGCGGGACGGGAGAACAGCCGGAAACGGAGCTTTTCTTTTTGGCTGAGTCATACTTTTCGTCTGATGTCTGATATCTTCTTCTTCTTCTTATATTTTCGCTTCTTATACGTGTACGCTTGTACTTGTTCATTGTTATATATGGAGTCGCGGCGGTCGTTGGGAAAGTAAGGGAATCCCCTGCTCCAGCCAGCAGGAGACGCTGATAATACAGACGTACTCGTTTATTTCCTCGGTTAATGCTATCAAAAAATTCAAAGTATATTTTATCTTAATGGGAATCGGAACGAGAGTTAATGCTGTAATAATAGATAGTGTTAACATTATATTAGGCGGACAAAAAGGTTATTAGTCGGGGGTATTAAGTGTGAGGTGAAATTTAAATGTTACTGTATGGTGGGATCAACGGGGGAATTATTTTTCAGCCTATTCATGTATGAGGAAAATTTGTATTTTAAATATTTATGGGGATAAAAATTTATTTTGGATTGTTAATTAAAAAATATGGCAAAATACATAAGAAAATAAAATATTTTAAAGTATGTAAAATTATTATTATTATATTTTTTTTATGAGTCTATAAAAAATTTTTATTTTCAATCTATATTATTAAGAAAATAAAAAAAATTTTGTGGCTTGTGTATTAATTTGATAAAATGGGTTTTTATGGTTAAATTTGGTATCGATCTCTAGATACATTATTAAGAAATTACCTTGTATCTTGCGAACTATTGACATTTTTAAAGTTATAAGCTCATCCTGATGTTACACTCATCAAGACCTTTCATTTGAGTACCCACATCAATTTTTCATATATTTTATATATTTATATATATGAATATATGACAAATATATGAAAAGTGCATGTTGGTACTCAAATGAAAGCTCTTGATGAGTATAACCTTAGGATGAGCTTATATCTTTAAAAATGTCAACAGTTAAGAAGGTACATTGCAATTTAATATAATTAAGAAATGATCTTGTTTTTCGCGAACTATTAACATTTTTCAAGAAATAAGCTCATCCCGACATTATTACATTCATCGAGACCTTTTATTTGAGTACCCACATCAATTTTTTCATATATTTATATATATTACATATATGTATATATGGAAAATATATCAAAATACATGTGGCTACTCAAATGAAAGCTCTTGATGAGTGTAACATCGAGATGAGCTGATATCTTTAAAATTGTCAATAGTTAAAAAAGTACAGTGCAATTTAACAAAATTCATTATTTAAAAAAGCAAAATTTCATTTATTTATAGTTAAAGAATTATTCTTTAAAATTTTAATGAATAAAGTTATATCAAAATCACACTAATTTTCCGAACTGATAAAGTACAAACTTTGTAAACTGATAATGATAACAATGTAGCTGTTGATAAACGATAAAAGCCGAAGATGAATGCGTCGATAGTTTAATTGAAAGTTTAAACTCGATGGAGATTTGTCGGATCTAATCGTGATGCGGATTTTATTATCTGTACCGACTTAACGGTATGGTAAGAGTTTTTGCGTTTAAATTTCGGGACGATTTAATCTTTCAAGTCGTTGACAACACAAGGGTGACATTAGACTACGAAATGGCGTGGCAAAGGGGTGGGACACCCCTTTCTGCTTTTCCGCTTACTGTTTTTTCTTTCTTCCGCTTTTTCTGGTTCCTTCGCCGCTTACATTTGATTCAACAACCGCCACGACGTTCCTCATCTCTGCTCCGTTTGATTTTGTGATATATAAACCCATCGCAGGCTTCATAAAAATACCTTTTTCGTCTCCTTTGACTCCTCTTTCTTTTTTCGTATTATCTCTGTTTTCATTTTTTGTTTGCTTAACTTGTCGTTATCCGATTTAGATTTTTTCTATTCAATTCCCCATAAATCTTTCATTATTATCTTGTCAGACATGTTCTTCAGGCGAACTCTTCTCAAGGAACATACATATATATACCGTGACTCATATATTTCACATACTACATTAAGTCTCCGTTAACTTTCGCCGTGTGTTTTCACACACAGAATATTGTGTAATGATGCCTAACACTCGGATCAAAAGATGTCGGCTCTAAATGAGAGGTATTATGTGTAATGACGTGAGTGTGTTCATATATATAATATATACATATATATATATATGTATGTTTAATGACCAAAATATTTTTATTGATGATCGCATGAAAAATCAGCAATCTCGTTATTTCAATGATATCATTTTATTTTTAATGACGCGGCTAAAATATTTATGAATTAAAGATTACTGTTTTTATTTTTAGATTTTTTTAAATATATTTTTTTTATAAAGAAAATTACATTAAAAATATATAAAAATATTTTTTTTCATTGCTAATTTTTTAGAAGAATTTTTTTAGAGTTGAAATTTTTTTTTAAATAATTTTTTTATAGATTTTAATTATTATTAAAATATGAAAAAATTTATTAAAATTAGCTACTGAAAATAAATATATAAAATTATTTTTATAAATTTCAACATAAATATTTATATAATAAATATTGAATTTATAATTATAATAATTTATCAGAAAAAAAAAATAATAATGTCTAAACAGTTCTAATTAATACAAACTGAAACTTCTCAGTTTGACGTCTCAGTTTCTCGTTTTGGAGGATCATAAAATGATAAATAACATAAAATAAAAAAATACCGATGAATATAAATATAAATATAAATAAAAAATTTAATTAAAAACTTTGAATATATATTTGTTGAAATTATACAAAACTCGATACTCGGAATTACAAAGCGCCACCCATATAAGTATACAGATTTAAATAGGAAAGCCAATAAAAAAATATATATTTTACATTGTCAGTATGAAAATGAAAACACAATCATTAAGGGTGATTGAATTATTATGACTGGATGAGTGATTTAAAATTTAAAATTTGGTAATACAACAACAGCAATAATAACAACAACAAGAGCAATAACAAAACAGTGTCAACTTGTGGTATGATGAAATCCCGTGAGCTATGAAAATAAACTCGCTGGATGTGATAGTGCAATACTGATGGCCAGTACTGTCTACAGTACGTCGGTCTGGTTTGATTGGAGCTCGGAGAGATAGATAGAGATAGACCGGTGGATTCATTTAAACAATATGTAAATCAGGCTAGAAATCCACGTCTAACTAATTATGCTAATTTGTTAATGTTGAATTCTCTCGACAAAAATTAATCTTAGTTTGTCATTTTTTTATGAAAAAAATATATTTATTATTTTTTTTTTTATAATTTTAAGCTCATTAATTTTTTAAAACGGTTTAAAAAAAAACTCAAGCTCAATATTTAATTTAAATTAAAAAAAATAATTTTAAAATTAAAATTATAATTTCAAATTAAAAGAATTCATTTTTAATTTAAATTAATTAAAGAATATAATTATCAAATTAAAAAAATCATTTTGAAGAGCTTAATGTTCTTATTTAAGTAAAAAAATTTTTGAACCAAGAAATATTTTTTTTTTATTTAAAAAGATTTTTTTCTGTAATGAAATTAATTTTTTTTTTATAGTGTAACTTTCTAGTTAATAAAACATTGTAAAATTTATTTTAAAAAGGGACTTTTTCCGCGGCACATGTTGAATCTGGAGAGTCTAAACCGGGAACCGGCAGTGATTGCTCCATTAATGTTAGTTTTACTTATGAAATTGTTTGGCAGTAACCGTGAAAGTGACAGTCGACAGTAACAGTGGAATCGGAATCGGAATTGGATAGATTTAGTAGCACACGTTCCATTCGTTGCTCGTATGTTCGATGTTCGTATGTTATTCTCTTCAAACCCTTTCTCGATTCCATACGAAAATCGATTCTGCGGCGGCAGAACGCCAATTCGGAAGCTTTCGCGGACGGGAATCGTAAAATGGCGTAGAATCCATACTGAATTTGCATAGTCGATTGCCCGCCGATCGTTAGTGGCATTTCACGTACCCACACCGCTTCCTCTGGCTGGGCCTGTTTTTTGTGGCTACCACTCTTTTCGATTTTATTTATAATTTTCATTATCTCTGCATTATCCTTCACAATTGCTATTTTTAATTATCAATTATCGATTTTTTCAATCCGAAAATTTCCGTTTTTTTTTTTTTTTTTTTTTAAATACACATTGTAGACAGATAAAGCTAATAGATATTGCTCAAAAGAAATCGAGGAGGAAGAATAAGATTCAGAGAGCCCACGTCGATTGCTTTTTCACGTCGTTATACAAATAATAAACTTTACTTGGAAAACTCGAAAAATATCATTCAATTTCATACGTATATATTTTAGACTGAATAAATCAATCTGAAGAAATAAAATTATGATTATTATTTTTTTTAATATAAATTGCATTTTAATTTTAAAATCTTTAAATAAAATTATAATTAGTTAGAAAAATTATTAAAAACAATTAAAATATATAATGTATAATTTATAATAAAGCAATATAAATTTGTAGCAATATAAAAGATAAATTTTACAGTTACTGGATAAAATAATTAATTTCAAGTAATATTTTTTAAAAAATAAGATTTAATTTTTCAAGTCAATTTTAAAAATATAGATAATAATGAAAAAACACAATATTAGTTTCTATTCGTTCAAATTTTAATGTAGTTCCATTATTACAAGTATTAATTTTAGTTTATAATATAATTTTAAAGTTTTAAAATGCGCTTTTTATAAGATTTAATTTTTCTAGTCAATTTTAAAAATATAAATAACAATAATAATGAAAAAAAAAAAACACAATATTAGTTTCTATCCGTTCAAATTTTAATGTAGTTCCATTATTACAGTGACCGTGCCAGGTCTTTATGTCTTGTTTCGCGCTGTCATACAAAACAACAAGACATAGACGGGGAATAATTCTCTC
The DNA here is from genome assembly GCA_905319865.3 of Cotesia congregata. Taxonomy (NCBI): domain Eukaryota; kingdom Metazoa; phylum Arthropoda; class Insecta; order Hymenoptera; family Braconidae; genus Cotesia; species Cotesia congregata. The sequence continues at coordinate 22,535,814 of CAJNRD030001122.1, read as the reverse complement.
TACATAACATATATCATATACCATGTAACAGGAACAGTAACAGTAACAGTAACAGTAACAGTAGAGAAACCATTTCTGTGAATACATACGGAAATGAGACGAAATAAAACGAAAAACTCCATAGTACCGACATAAAAGCATTAATAAAGCTATTTATATATGTACGTATAATGGAAGGGCTATAAATATGACGGAGTAGTCCGTATATCTATATAGATAGTCGGTGTACTTTTTAAAGATTATTACTATTATTAAACATAAAAATATCTGCGTCAGAAGTAAAGCGCTATTGGAAGACTAGACGGGGATGTTTAATTTTGTGCAATGTATGTTTTTTCAGTCAAATGTGACAGCTAGTTTACTTTTTCCGTTTATTTAATTCATTTTTTGCCAGTTAGGATGTGTTGCGCAGGAAATGGAATACAATTTAAGTACTTAGAGCAGAAAGTAGTTGTACCTTGAGTTAGCGGGTGTTTTTCAGCTTTTTAGGGCGACCATTCGATCCCAGATGCTTTCTTTTATAGCAGTTTTTAATTTTGTCGAATCGCTTTGGAGAGTTGCAATGTTGGATTGCTCAGAACGGTAAATTTAACGACCGGAGTACTCTGTACTACACAGAGTAATATAAAGGGATAGAAAAGGGTCGTGTCGCTGATAGGCCAGGGCAGCGCAGAATAGTTGAGTACAGTACGCCGGTGCGCCAAAGGCGATTCATCGCGGAAATCGAGTGGATTTCATTTCGTTTAATGGAGATCGCTGAGGCGATAGTTGGATTAGTAATTCACTGGATTATTATTCCGGTGGAACGGTGGATTAATCGAATATCGTTTCCTCGGGCAAGAAAAGAGCATCGTAACGGTGAATAACTACATCGACTGGAAAACTTTTCAGATATTTCCCTCTTTCTCGGACAACACTACACCCGAAAACCCCTAAGAGGCTCCGACAATTTCGCTAGACCTTTTTACTCAATCATTTCACCATAATTTACAAATTTACTTTTAAATGACTTATTGCGCTGGATAAACACTGATTAACTCCTCATTATCTCCAACGTCGGGATATATTTATTACGTAATATTATTCCATTGATTTCATTTAACGGGCTTTTTTATTTTAATTAAGTTATGTAATTAATCCTGGTAGTAAAGACTTTGATTAATAATCTGAAGACTTTTAGTTTTTCATCGCGAAAGTTTGTTATTAGATTGTATTAATAAATTTTGACTTGTGAACTATAAACAAATAAAATTTTGCTTTATTAAATAATGAACTTTTTTAACTATTGACATTTATGAAGATATAAGTTCATCCTGATGTTACAATCATCAAGAGCTTTCTTTTGAGTACCCACATGCACTTTTCATATATTTTTCATATATACATATATATAATATATATAAATATATGAAAAATTGATGTGGGTACTCAAATGAAATGTCTTGATGAGTACAACATCAAAATGAGCTTATATCTTTAAAAATGTCGATAGTTCTCAAGATACTAGGACGTTTCTTGATTATGTTTAATTGCACTGTACTTTCTTAACTATTGACATTTTCAAAGATATAAGCTCATCTTGATGTTACACTCATCAAGAGCTTTCATTTGAGTACTCACATGCACTTTTCATATATTTTTCATATATACATATATATAATATATATAAATATATGAAAAATTGATATGGGTTTTCAAATGAAAGGTCTTGATGAGTGTAACATCAGAATGAGCTTATAACTTTAAAAATGTCAATAGTTCACAAGATACAAGGTCATTTCTTAATTATGTGCCTAGAGATAGAATATTTTCAAATGGAGCCTAAATACCTATCATATAAATTAAATGTCGGTGAGAATGATATGAGACCTTGAAAAGGCATAAATACAAGTCAAGACCTTTGCAATGACACTAAATTTCACTAAAAAAACTGATTTTATCATGTGACTATCTTGAAAACAAAATTTTTCTTATTCTTTTAATAATATAGATTTTTTGAAAGAAAACTTAGATTCATTAAAAATTAATTATTTTGGCATTAAATAAAATTAATTTCGTATTTAATTCACTATTAAGAAGCTAATTAATTTAATTTACAATATTTTTTCAATATTAAAAAAAAATAATTTTTAAATATTGATAAAAGGAGCCGATAAAAAAATTTCTTTATTAACACTTAAATAATAAAATTTAAAAAAGTCTTTTGAAGCATTGTAAGTGTGACACTAGCTCATTATTAAAAAAAAATTCTCTTTCTCATCAATCTCCGGTTTAATTATAATTTAATTCGGTATATTATTTGAGCCAGTAGAGTCTAGCAGAAAATATAAAGAAGTCCCCCGTCTCTTCTCAACAGTATCAACAATAAATGCATTAACTTAAGCAGAGCTCGTAAAAAAGTTTGTCCCAGTTGGCAAGTACGTCGTTTTCTCCCTGTTTATATGAAACAGAGATCAGAAGTCCGAGGAAGTAAAGCAACTACCTGGTTTTTCTCAGGAAAAATAAGTAATAATAAACAGAAAGTTAAAAAAAAATAAAATAAAAGGTATATAAGATTCACGAGTTACTTTAAAGCTGTAAACGAGCTAAGTTTTAAAGATGACTGTTGTGTCTATATGCATTTTTTATTACTTGAATTGCATATTACCGAGGAAAGCGTCGAGCAGACGCTTGCGTAATACACACTTTTTATTTTATTCACTATCCCTCCGTTTAATTTGCCATAACTTTTTTAGTTTACATCTTGTTAGCTCTATAAATTTTTTCTCTCTCTTGTACATAATAGTTATTTTAAATTTATGCAACTTTTGCTAAAGAGTCTTCATTTTAGCTCGATTAAGTGGAGGTGTGCATGCACACCAAGGTGTGTGTATGTGCTATATAGCGCAAGAGGAGCAATTTGCATCGAATCACCGGTGTTTAGGCAAATTGAAAGACATGAGAACGTGTGTGTGTGTGTGTATCAATCCCATGCGATCTCTGCTATATATAACTCGGACACCTCTGCGTTATTCACCGGACATCTCTTTCTACCGAGTCGTTTAATTTTAACGGGTTTAACCCTTATCTTCCGTTTTGTTCTCTTCGATTTTACTCTCCGGGTTTCTTCTATTCAGTAAACGGCTGTCCATTGCACATCACCGATGGAAAATGACCAAGATAATTAATGCCCACTGCGAATCGCTACCAGAGCTCGAGTGATTAATTACGGTGAGAATCGTTTAGCTTCGTTTGTACCACACGCATTAGGCCGATGTTTAAATACACTTACCCATAAAATGTTTGCTCAATCACTGCGTATTATTGCTATTGTTTTTTGATCACTTACACGTCACTGAAACTCTATTTTAGTTGTTTGGAGAGTTGAAAAAAAAATTTCTATTCAAACATATGTTAATTTTTAATTTAAATTATTTTTTAAAACAATTATTAACAGGGTTGATAAACATTTTTTTATAGTTAAAAAATTTTTTTTAAATTATTAATAAATCTATATTATTGAAAGAGTAAGAAAAATTTTGTTTCCACGATATTCGTATGATAAAATCGGTTTTTTTAGAGAAATTTAGTGTCATTGCAAAGGTCTTGACTTGAATTTGTGCCTTTTCAAGGTTTCATTTCATTCTCACCGATAGTCAATTTATTATGATAAGTATTTGGACTGCATTCGAAAATGCTCTATCTCTAGATACATAATCAAGAAATGACCATGTATCTTGTGAACTATTGACATTGTTAAAGATATAAGCTCATCTCGATGTTATACTCATTAGGACCTTTCATTTGAATACCCACATCAATTTTTCATATATTTATATATATTATATATATGTATATATGAAAATGCATGTGGTTACTCAAATGAAAGCTCTTGATGAGTGTAACATCGGGATGAGCTTATATCTTTAAAAATGTCAATAGTTAAGAAAGTACAGTGCAATTTAACATAATTAAGAAACGACCTTGTATATCGTGAACTATTGACATTTTTAAAGATATAAGCTCATCCTGACATTACACTCATCGAGACCTTTCATTTGAGTACCCACATCAATTTTTCATATATCTATATACATTACATATATGTATATATGAAAAATATATGAAAATGCATGTGGGTACTCAAATGAAAGCTCTTGATAACTGTAACATCCGGATGAGCTTATATCTTCAAAAATTTAAATAGTTAAGAAAGTACAGTGTAATTTAACAAAAGTCATTATTTAATGAAGCAAAATTTTATTTAATTATAGTTCAAAAGTTACGGCAGTCACATAGCTACTGCAAGGTTGCTAGTATAGACTATTTTATAAAACTAAACGATAAAAATTCAAAATAACATGTAAAAAATCAATCAAAAAATTATAAATAGTTCCAAGCTCAATAAACATTTTAGTATTTTTAAAATTTTACTACATTAAATTTATTTGAAAAATAATAATGTAAGAAATCGATAAAAAAAATTATAAATAATTATTATTAAAATGAAAGGAGTAAAATTAGTAAATCACCTAATGTCCTATTCGTAGTACCAGGTTGCGATTTTATGAATAGATGTGACGTGAGGGTTGGCCACAGTTGTAGAGATCGAATGAATGTGCGCGTAAAAGTTATTTGCATGCTAGTATTATTGATTAGAATCCTCATGGAGAATGAACTTGTTGGAAACTGTTGAAATGACTCAACGAATAAACGGACGGGAACCACATTCGTCGGGAACTGTAATCAAACTACGGGCGCCTATTTCCCCGTTTTGTAGATAGGTAGAGGAGCTCGGTGGGTACCACCAACCAACACACTTCCAACTATCCAAAACTACTACTCACAAATACCAGACGTGGAAATGTTTTCAAGCAGTATAATTAGAGTACTATCAACGATTCCGGTCATTCAATGAGTAATTGTTAGTGTCATGCAACCCCAGAACGCTTTACGCTCTGCGCAAACACATAATACATTATACATAATACATAATAAGCGATAAAGTTATAAAATTCTTCCCTAAGTGTATTTAATTTAGTTTTATTATTTTTTTAAACTTTCCCCAAACCAAAACTAAATTATTCATTTATTTTAATCGTACATGAGTTACATATTTGTTGGAACATTTCAATTGTATGTTACTATATAGTTTGGGTATTATGGATGGATACCCGTAAAATACCATGAATATTTATAAATCTCGTGACATATTAATTGACTGAAATAAAGTTATAGATTTAATTCCCGGCGCGGTGTGATTTTTACGGCGTTTGCTATCAAAATGTTTTTTTATTGAGACAAAACAAGAAAAGTTTATTGTTTTTTATTATTATCACGTTCAATAATTAAACACATTTTACTTATTGTTTTATTTTAATACATTATCAGGCAACTTTACAACTTTAATATGTCATTTATAATAATAAATAATTTACTATTAACCTACATATTAAATTCGGCATTAGTAACGCGCTTTATTAATTTAAAAGATCAATTAGAATTTTTTTTTATTTATTCAAATCATATCATAAAAATTATCAAAATAAAATTTTGATATCTCGCTTAATATTTGAGGCTTCGAAAAATACTAGCAACCTTGCAGTCACTATGTGACTGCCCTAACTTGTGAACTATAATTAAATAAAATTTTGCTTCATTAAATAATGAATTTTGTTAAATTGCACTGTACTTTCTTGAATATTGATGTTTTTAAAGATATAAGCTCATCCCGATGTTACACTCATCAAGAGCTTTCATTTGAGTACCCACATGCATTTTTATATATTTTTCATATATACATATATATGATATATATAAATATATGAAAAATTGATGTGGGTACTCAAATGAAAGATCTTGATGAGCGCAACATCGGGATGAGCTTATATCTTTAAAAATGTCAATAGTTCACAAGATACAAGGTCATTTTTTAATTATGTATATATAGAGATAGAGAATTTTCAAATGCACCTTAAATACTTATCATAATAAATTGACTATCGGTGAGAATGATATAAAATTTTGAAAAGGCACAAATTCAAATCAAGACCTTTGCAATGACACTAAATTTTACTAAAGAAACTGATTTTATCATATGACTATTCTAGATACAAAATTTTTCTTATTCTCTTAATAATTTTTTAATAAATTAAATAAAATTTTGAAAATACTAAAAAGTTTATTGACTTTATAACTAAAAATATTGTGCAACATTTTATTTAAGTATGGAAATTTAGTAATAGTATGATAAGTACGTCATCTGTACACGTCAATATTCCTAAGTACGTACTAATACAGAACGGAGTGCATACTTATCTAGTGTAAGTACACATCCATAATGTACATAGATATAAAATATAATAACATATAATAATACCAGGCGTAACTATTTGAGTTCGCGTACTACATAATATATGATGTATAATACATGATGTATGCATATGTCATATATCACATATATATATATATATAATATATTCAAAACTAAACGCACAAGTCTATTAGCCCCCATAAAAATTATTATTATTAATATTTTTAATGTAAAAAAATGTTTGCGGGCTTTAAATTACGGTGTGTACTTAAATTTCATTGAAATCAAACGAATCTCTAATGATGTATCAATATTTTTGATAAAAAAAAAAAAAATTCTTTGGCAAACTTTTAGGCCGGGAGATGGTCTGGCCTCCCCAGAATATCTTTCATAAATATTGAACATATTTTAATGAATTTTTTCCGTGCTTTCCAGTGATTGATTAAAGCAAAGTATAAAAACTAAATCAATAATAATGGTACATATTTACATAGTTATATTACTTGACGAAAAGCATATTACAGGGTAGTCCATAAAAATAATAATAAAATATGCGTATATAAGTAGAGAATTTATGACCGGGTGTTGAAATATTCAAGGCGAAATTCCAAAGTCTGAAACCGTATGCGCGATTTAGGATATTATGGCAATAAAAGTGGCAGAATGTCGTTTCAGACGGCCATTGTACCCTCCGCCCCACGGAATTACTATTGTACGATTCTGGAGACGAAAGATCCGTTGAATCATCCGAGTTATGGCCATCACGAGTAGATAGATACAAGTATGTTGGACTGTAAGGCTCTCGACCCCATACCCAGCCCTAACCAGCACAAGAGATTTCTTACAACACTATTCGAGGTACAGACACAGATAAAATAGAAAAAATAGATAAAATAGAAATAAAAATAATGTATAAATGCCGAGGCTCATAAATAAATCTCTTTCGATCCATAAAAGATTTACCGTAATGCCGAATTTTTTACAAATTTAACGAGGATGGATGGTTCAACTTTTGAAATTTTTTAGAAAATATTCAATAAACTCTCAAAAATTAAATATTTATTTTGATTAAAGTTTGACAATAAATTTTAAAATTAACAAAAAAAGATTTTTTTTTTTCGCAAAATTTACTATAGAATTTTTTACCTTATATTTAAATCATAACTAGCAATCTTGAATTGCACTGTACTTTCTTAAATATTGACGTTTTTAAAGATATAAGCTTATTCCAATGTTACACTCATCAAGAGCTTTCATTCGAGTACCCACGTGCATTTTTCATATATTTTTCATATCTACATATATATAATATATATAAATATATGAAAAATTGATGTGGGTATTCAAATGAAAGGTCCTGATGAGTATAACATCGAGATGAGCTTATATCTTTAAAAATGTCAATATTTCACAAGATACAAGGTCGTTTCTTAATTATGTTAAATTGCACTGTACTTTCTTAACTATACTGACAATTTTAAAGATATAAGCTCATCCTGATGTTACACTCATCAAGAGCTTTCATTTGAGTACCCACATGCATTTTTATATATTTTTCATATATACATATATATATACATATAAATATATAAATATATAAAAAATTGATGTGGGTACTCAAATGAAAGGTCTTGATGAGTGTAACATCGGAATGAGCTTATATCTTTAAAAATGTCAATAGCTGACAAGATACAATGTCATTTCTTAATTATGTATCTGATGAAGATAAAGCATTTATATGATAAAAACCTATTTTATCATATAAATACACTGGCCACAAAATTTTGGTTATTCTCTTAATAATATTGATTATTTTACTTAAAAAATTTATGAATTATTTTATTTAAAAATTTATTCTAGAGTCAACAATTTTTTTTTTATTTAAAAAAAATGATTAATTTATCAAGCTTTTAAAACAATTTCAAGTTTTCCTTTAATGAAAATAAAATGAATTAATTTTACAACAAGTACGACGCATAACATAATTATTTATCGGAATTACATTCTATTCGGAAGCATGAATTTTAATGAGTAAGAATATATGACGGCTCGTATGTCTGAGGCTCTTATACGGTAAAAGGCTTACGCAGGATAATGACGATGATAATGATGACGAAGAATTTATATGGTTAACTATATGCTCAGTTAATCTTATTCTCTGAGAAGTAAAGCTTGGGAGCATAATCGATCGGCGCTTTTTCGGGGTCAGCGATTCTAGCAGGGTCTCGCGTTAAACTCTTGTTCGCGTTCGTCTTCATCACTTGGCTGCTCTCGGTACGGTTAGTATAGAACAGAACACGCCAGACTGAGACTTACTTAGGTACCAGGAACAGGAACAGCAAGTATGAGTGCAAGACTTGGTGGCCAATCCGAGAGCGGGCCTCTGACTGCTCTCTCAGAGGCTGAGTCGATCAATCTTTGAACTGGAGCGAGTCCAAGTCATTAGCACCTTATCGGAATCGTAGCTTTTTCTCACTTTTATTTTCCTCTTTCTCTTAAGCTTTTTCTCTTTCTCTTTACTTTGCTCACTGCTTCCAGTGAGTATCGCCAAATGTAATTCCTTCCTTTCCGATACACTGAAATAAAATAAAATCAAACTACGAGACGAGCGACAAAGTTTCAAGGAAATTTTATATCACCTAGACGTTAAATATTTCGCAATAACTTTTTTTTACTCATTCAGGCGCAAAGTTAAAAAAAAAAATATAAAATCTCTACAAGAAATAATAAAGTTTTTACGGTATTGCCTTTGCTTCCTGCTAATGGGAAAATATCTCCGTGAAAATAAAACCTTCGGTAATTCATCCTCAACTATTTTTCCGGGTTATCCTGTTAGATTTATTATTATATCATAGCATACCGTATGATATTTATAACAAAATTAACTCCCGATCGACTTTTAAAATCCGATAGACTTATCACACTTTGTCCGGAAAAACTAGAACCCACTAACAGCAAAGTTTCCTGTTAAATCTCGGCAACGCTTTAAGTTGTGTGACTTTGTAACTGAAAATCTTTTGGACACTTTGTTTAGACCGGGAAATTTTGTGATAATGTTATAAGTATGTCATCTCTGTACGTCAATATTTTCTAATACATTAATCGAATATATTAATAAGCTTTTTATTTTAACGAATAATTTTTCGACATTGATCTTTTTATTAATAAAAAAATAAATAATTACTAGCAACCTTGCAGTCACTATGTGAATTGTGAATTATAAATAAATTAAAATTTTGCTTTATTAAATAATGACTTTGGTTAAACTGGACTGTACTTTTTTAAATATCGACGATTTTCAAGATATAAGCTCATCACGATGTTAAACTCATCAAGAGCTTTCATTAGAGTACCCACATGCATTTTCATATATTTTTCATATATACATATATATAATATATATAAATATGTGAAAAATTGATGTGGGTATTCAAATGAAAGGTCTCGATGAGTGTAATGTCAGGGTGAGTTTATATCTTTAAAAATGTCAATAGTTCACAAGATACAAGGTCGTTTCTTAATTATGTTAAATTGCACTTTACTTTCTTAAATATTGATGTTTTTAAAGATATAAGCTCATCTTGATGCTACACTCATAAAGAGCTTTCATTTGAGTACCCACATGCATTTTGATATATTTTTCATATATACATATATGTAATGTATATAAATATATGAAAAATTGATGTGGGTACTCAAATGAAAGGTCTCGATGAGTGTAATGTCAGGATGAGCTTATATCTTTAAAAATGTCAATAGTTCACGATATACAAGGTAATTTCTTAATTATGTACCTAGAGATAGAGCATTTTCGAATGCAGCCTAAATAATACTCATCATAATAAATTGACTATCGGCAGAATGAAGTGAAACCTTGAAATGGCACAAATTCAAGTCAAGACTTTTACAATGACACTAAATTTCATCAAAAAAACCGATTGTATCATATGACTATCCTAGACACTAAATTTTTCCTATTCTCTTTATAATATAGATTAAATCTTCCTGTAAAAAAATTCTTTAGTATTCTTATATAATTTTTTAATATGATCCTACGTGGACTTATTGAACTGACCAAAAATTGGAGACTTGATTTATTCATTGAAATTTATTTAATCATTTATTTAATAAATTTATTTATTAAAAATTTGCGAGCAACCTTAAAAGTTAAAAATACATTTTTAGCCATTTAATTTAATAAATTAATAATAATAATTTTTTTAATCAACTATCAACAATTGTCAGTTATAAAAGTGCGGAGTAAAATATTAAAACAAAATCAATAACGAGTAGCGCGAAATATTATTAATATAATAATGAATGCATCGGATAGCAGGGCAGTGTAAAAATTTTTCAGCGAGCCCCGGTGATTTACTATCTCTCACCAGGTCTTCATTCATACTGGAATTCACAGTAAAAATTCCAAATAACATATAGCTGATAAATTCACGAGCGACAATGGCGATGTATTATTAAAACCCCTCGAAATAAACACACAAAACATATCGGAGTTTTATAGAAATAACGACCTACAAAAAAAGATAATAAATGGAAGCGCAAATATGAGACCTCTCGTTAAATATTTAAAACAAAATCTTCATGATATTAATTATCCAACGCAGGGAAATAGTTTTTGCATTAAATTAAAGGAGAGGTAAATTTTCCAGCGGTCTCGTACTCGATAATACGTAACATATTTTCCTGGATTGAGATGTTGTCAGCGGCCCAGACGCATAGTTCTGAGCCTCCAATTAGGAGAACCCGCAGTTAGAGCCCTAACGAGCGTACGATAAAATATTATTGAATTATCAGTAACCCTGTATACTTTATACTTTATCGATGTTCGTTAAAAAAAAGGAAAATAAATTCGCGGGATTTTTCCCACCCAGTAGCGAGGAGCATTATCAGCGGCGAACAGTTTAACGAGCTCAGATCCGATCGATATTATTCTCACTGACAGACACGTAACGAGCTTCCCATTAAACGAGCATTAAAGAATCCGTTTAATTAAGCTGGTCATCGTGCCTGGGAGCTCGAATTACGGACTATATTCTTCACACCACCCTCGTGGCCCTATTCGTGATTTTTTCGCCGCATTGCTACTCATTACTTAGAGGAAAAAAAATAAAAATGTCATAATAAATTTATTTTTTATCAATATTGTTTCAAGTGAAATATATTAAAGGTATGAAAAAATTTATAAGAGACCTTTTTTAAAGGAAATTAAATTTTTTATAAAAAAATTCCTCATCACTTTTTTCATATTTTTTATTTTTCTTGAAAAAATATTAATATAACAAAAAATAATGCAAAAATTTTATTATCATTTTAAGCGAAATATTGGATACAAAAAAAAGGACAAGAAACCTTTTTAATAGAAAATAAAATTTTTCATCAATAAAATTTTTCGAACTTATTATTGAATTAATTAAAAAATTTTATTATTATTTTACTAACAACTGATTAATAATTAATATAACATTATTATATAATAATGCGCTCGGAAATAAGCAATTTGGGTGTAAGTACTAATTGAAAGCTCGAGTGTAGTCAGCAATTACTTTTCGAATTGTCGATTCAACTTAACAGGAACTGAGAGCGAACTCGCGTTGGAGGCGAACCCGGGCCAGGACTTGGCGCGAGTACAGTAAGCGATTGTGGATATAGAGCAGCCGAACTAGTCGCATCATCCAGAGGAAATGCTTGCAATAACTTACCAACACTTTGCTCTCACTCGGTTTTCCTCCGCTTGCCACACCCTATAATCGCGTACCTGCTGTCGACCATTCCCGTAATTGAATTAGCCATGCGGAATTAGCAATTTCAGATTTCAGATTGGCCCTAGTCCTCCTGCCTTTCCCGGTTACTCTGGCAAAGACCTGTCAGCCTTATACGGATTATCTTACACACAAACACAATCCACTTAAAATCCATCCTCAACTATTCTCGCATTATCCTTCGTTTTGTACGTCACAATTTATACAATAATTAACATATTTCTCTAAGTACCAGGGCTGTTAAAATTACCCTATTAATTAAAAATAAACATATTTTGTTGATTTTCTTCAGCTAGATAATTATTCCGAGACAAGTTATTATCTTCACTCTCATTTTGAAATATTTTGGTCGACTTAATTTGAGAATTTGCCGAGTTTGCAGTTGGAACAATATTTGGGACACCCTTGTCAGGAATTGGGACGTGGGGTGGATAAAAATAACTATTTTGATTAAAAATGAGGTTGGTGTGATAAAAGCTCCTCAGGCTGGGTTAGATCTTTTACTTTTGGCGCCCAATTTCGCTAGCAAGTACCAAGCTCCTAATTTAAAGAGTTTCAAGTCACAGTTTAATATTGAGCTTTGGGTAGTTATACTTGCACTGAAAAAAAGTACTTGATTAAAGAAAAATATCTTTTAAATTTCACTGTTGGTTCGAGATTTTTGTTTGAATTAATTCAAAAAATAAACGCAAGAATCAAGAAAATAAAACTAGAGTCGAGAGGAAAAGTTGTTAATTCAATAATTTACCAATTTAATCAAGCTAGTTGTTATTTTCAAATAAGATACAATATATTTCACCGATCTACTTCTTTCCGCAGTAACATTCAATCAAGATATCACCTTCTTTAAAAAATACCAAAAATCTCCCAAGTATATTTATTGTTTTTTAGTATTTTAAATTTTTTTTTTTTTTATAAATAATCAAACCTTAATTCTAAAATCAACGACCAAAATTTAATATCATACAATTTGAAATTATATTCATTCTGCTATTAAATTAAGAGCCCATTGGAAAATTCTCCTAAGGTAACATTCAATCAAAATATTACCTTGTTTCAATAAAATTTTCTTATCTCTTTAATGTGTACTCACTTTCTTAAAAAAAAAAAAGAATTCTAAAAATTTTGATTAACCAATAATAATTTTTTTCTGAAGCTATAACAAGTTTCAAAACAATGAATTCTCAATTAATTCATAAATTTATCTTATAAATAATTTAAATATTTAATTAATTTAATAAAATCATTTATCTTGAATGAAGAATTTTTTTTCTGTATATCATCGTGACTTTTGAATTAATCGTACCGTGCAATTACTATCTACATACATTGCGGCATATAACTCTCCTATTCCACCCGACATTTATTTACGCTTATCATTCAAAAGTAAAATACAATTATTGTTATCCACTTGATATGATAGAAAGTGGAAAGAGTAAAGAGGACGCCACTCTGCTGTTCATTGGAACAAAAAATAAAACATCTGAAACGGATTATCCTGATTGTCAGATACACTATATAAAATATAATATAACAAGAATCGATTCAATATGCTCTTCTATTATATAGGAAGACTACATAGAGAGAAGACTCCTTACAGAGGACTAAAATGGCTTGTCAGTTCCGTTTGTTGTATCAAAAGCTTTCGTTGTCAAACAACGGACACATATTTATATATATTTTATTTTATATCACACATGATACATATCCTATTTATTTATTTGTCTATTATTTCATTTCACTTCTCTGTTTGTTTTTTATATTTATTTTATCGTCACTTACCCGCGAATAAACAGCAATTATTTTTATATAATAGCAGTAGCATTAATATAAAGGATATATAAAAGAAAAAGAGTCTTATATTATTGTATGAGGTGCTTCCGAAAGAAAGGCGGGGAAAAGTGGTTAAATATTTTTTCTTCACTCGGGAATTATAAAATGGTAAAATGATAAAATGCAGGGACGTGATTTAAAGTTTTTTTCATAAGCGAAGAAGAGACCGACCCGGAAAAAAAGATGTCTAGGTAAGCTCTGCGAGAATGGTCCCCGGCTAATAGCTGTGGCTGTGAACCCGTGAAAATGCTGAGTATGAGTATGACCATGGGTAGATATAGACATAGACGAGAGCCAGACAAGCTTTTTAGATATACGCCACCGCGTTATACCAACACTGTTATGTGTGAACCGAGAATGGAATCAGTGTAGTGATGGCTCTATCAGTCGGCTTAAACCAGGACGAGCTCTGCTTCTACTGCTCCCGCATATGAGGGCTTAAATTGTCCGCCGTTTTAATGAATCGACAGTCCATCGACACTTTGTAACATATCACCGACAATGCATTATATTTTATTGATATTTTTTATTTTAGAAGAATATTGTATTTTTAATTTCATCAATTATTTTTAAAAATAATTCATCATTTATTTAGAAAAATTAAATTGTTTAAAAGAACATTTTATAGACAACGATCAAAAATTTTTATTCAAGGAAAGAAAAAATTAAACCAATAAAAAAATAATTTTAAATTATCTAACCAATGGTCAATTTATGATGATAACTATTTAGACTGCATTCAAAAATGCTCTCGAGATACATAATTAAGAAATGACCTTGTATCTCGTGAACTATTGACATTTTTAAAGAAATAAGCTCATCCCGATGTTACACTCATCGAGACCTTTCATTTGAGTACCCACATCAACTTTTCATATATTTATATTGATTATATATATGTATATATGAAAAATATATCAAAAATGCATGTGGGTATTCAAATGAAAGCTCTTGATGAGCGTAACATCGNNNNTATATATGAAAAATATATGAAAATGCATGTGGGTATTCAAATGAAAGGTCTTGATAAGCGTAACATCGAGATGAGCTTATATCTTTAAAAGCTTTAATATTTAAGAAAGTACAGTCCAATTTAACGAAAGTAATTATTTAACAAAGCAAAATTTTATCTGTTTGTAGTTTACAAGTCTCGGCAGTCACATAGTGACTGCAAGGTTGCTAGTTTTTATTATCTTGAAGAAAATATTGCCCAAAAATTTTTTTTTTGATAATTTAGTTTAAAAAAAAATTAATTTAAATTCTGCTGAATTTTTATTAAAATTTTGATTTAATTTATAATTTGCTTTTCTATTAAAGTAAAGAAAAAATTGTTTGCTAAATTTTGATTCAATAGGTTAATAATTATTTTTATTATTTTTGAAAATTGTAACTTGAAAATATATTAGTATGAAAAGTTATTATATTTCTCCGTTACTCTGTCAGAGAGTTTTATTATACTTGGGTATGAATTTTTGGTTGATTTAAACAGGCGATGCAATTTGATCGATCGTGAGGCCAGCAGTGCCTTAACGATGTCAGCCCACTCAAGTATTATTAAGCATTAAATTTTCCGTCGGAAACAAAAAGCACCTAGAGCCATTACAGTTTTAACAATATTATATTTCACCGACAACTTTTCACTTTATTTATAAAAGGACCAAAAATTCAATTGAATCGGGCAGCGTACTGGAAATTAATATAAATTCAATTAAAAAAACGTCATCGGGTTTTCATTTTCACACAAACGTATCGTGAAATATTTATCAATAACTTGGGCTCGAAAATGAAAACAACGTTTATCGTAAACGTAAACGGGATACGGTCTATCGTTTATCGTAAATAAATCGGTAATTATCGGAGTAACTAGTTACTGCCAATCGATAAATAGTGTCACCGTATTTCACCGTGTGTAACCGCATTGCCTCGAGATCCGTTTCCTATTTAACGTAAACGTTTACACGAAAGCACTGTATAACTCTGCAGCCTTCGCGGTTCCCGAGGAGATTGCTGCCGGGGATATTGTATTACCGATCAATCCATATTCATCTTCCCTTCATTCCTCTTCTTCTTCCTTCTTCCTTCCTCCTTAATCTTTCTTCATCTTTGTTCGTTCTAAAATTCAAAATATTACAACTTTAAATAATTAAAAAACCAATTGTTTAATTTTCAAATTTTTATCCTGTCATCAATTTTATCATATCTCTTCTCCTTTAGCTACAATATCAATTTCAAAATTTAAAAAAATATATTTCTAATTTAAAAATAAAATTCAACATTTTAAAATTAAAATTTTGGACAAAATACCAAAAAATCACAAGATATTTTTTTTTTAGGTAATTTAATTCCCTAAAAAAAAGTCTTTATTAATTTTTCATATCCTCTTCTTTAGCTAAAATATCAATTTCAAAGTTTTGAAAAAACTATTTAGTTAAAAAAAAAAATATTCAAAAGTTTAAAATCAAAATTTTGGATAAAATTTTTAAAATACGAAAAAATCATTAAAAAAAACCTTTGTTACAAAAAATTTAATTTCCGCACAGAAAAAAAATTTTCTTGAATCAAGTATATAATTTTCAAGAACTTAATTTTGATTGGTTTAAGTCAATTTTATGTAATTAAAGAATTTTTCTTGATTTAAGACACTGATACTCTTCAAAATTATTTTTTTGGTTCAATAATTTTTCTCTTGATTCAAGTTAATATTTTTTCAGTGTTGATTTGAGTAAAGAAATTCTTAAACTAAATTTTTTTTTCAGTGTGACAAAAAAGCCCTTATAATTCTTTCACCATTTGTCCAAAATTTGACTCCAAACTAATTTGCCCTGACCCAAACTGCAAACTAACCTCACCTAAAAAAATGATAATTAATAATTTAGCATCTTGCAATAAAGTTGATAACGAGGTACTTAAACCCCAAGATTAGCATCGTTACGGCTGGTTATTGTATTTTCCTTCTCTTTGAAACACATCTTGATTTTATATGCACCAGGAGCGTCATCCCGAGTAAATATAAACGAGAGCGTCTTGGACTTGACTAAAAAAGATATTTTAATTTCAATATATATTACCTAAATTTGCAAACAGGCGTACCACCTGCAAAATTAATCATAATAACATCCCGTAGCTCATAACTCATAATCATAACTATATCCAATTATAATTAAAATTACAATGATTAAAATTTAGTGAGTTTTGGTGTAATAAAGTCGACAATATAACGCTTACAACCTCGTTCTTTAGAAAATAAAAAAAAAAACAGAGGAAAAAAAGTCCTCCTTACCTGAAGTTCAACTGTATAGGGACTCATTAGTTAATGGAGAGACCGTAATTAATAACATCTGCATCGTTTATCACGTCGATCCGTACGTTCAGCGTTGACTTATCCCTCTGCCGGTTTAGTTGCCTTAAGGAACTTTTGCTCGGCATTGAGATACACCGGAACATAACGGATCTCCCTGTACATCGCCATACCGGCGGTTCTTCGAGGATAGCTGAGGATAGTAAGAAGTAATATAGTCGAGCCCAAGTCCGACTCCGTGTCCAAACCCTTACCAATCTTACATCCCATCGTCCTAAGGCATTTATGCCTTATATCTTACCTCCAACGTTTGGCTTTTCGTGCGCAGTTACTTTACAATCTACCGTCGTCTTACTAACTATTCGCCCGCCTCCGGCGGGCCGGCATGATTTTCACTGTCGCCCAGAAATATAAATGTCACAATTTAACTCCTTCATTCCCACAAAAAGTGTCAATAATTTTAACTAGCAATCTTGCAGGCACTATGTGACTGCCGTGGCTTGTGAACTATAAATAAATAAAATTTTGCTTTATTAAATAATGACTTTTGTCAAAGTGCACTGTACTTTCTTAAATATTGACGTTTTTAAAGAGAAGCTCATCTCGATGTTACACTCATCAAGAGCTTTCATTTGAGTACCCACATGCATTTTTGATATATTTTTCATATATACATATATATATATAATATATATAAATATATGAAAAATTGATGTGGGTACTCAAATGAAAGGTCTCGATGAGTGTAACTCCAGGATGAGCTTATATCGTAGAAAATGTCAATAGTTCACAAGGTCATTTCTTAATGATGTATCTAGAGATAGAGCATTTTCGAACTGGCCACAAAATTTTGCTTATTCTCTTGATAATATATATTAATTCATTAAAAATCACCCTCAAGGCATTCTATACAGATTTTATCGATCGCAGTTGTTATTGCCGCTAATTACTCGGCGATAAAGTTTACTTTATAGGCTATGCCTTGGCTAGACGGCGATAGATCGCTGGACACTTAATATATCAGTTTTATTTTCGGCGCCTTGTAAAACTAAATAAAAAAGGTGATGTTTTTATAGAGAGTGGGCCGTCCATTAACTAACTGACACTAGGCTTGTAGTCAGTATCCAATTTCAAAGTGTTTTCGGTGGCTAATAGCCATTTTTATTCGGCAATTAAGCCGGTATTGCTGGATAAATAGAAACTTGCCTTTTTTTTATAGATTTATAATGCAATAATATTTTAATGTAGCGAAAAGGTTGAGCATGTAAATTCTGAAGTGTGAAATTCGATCTTACTAAATGATAATGCGGTAGTTTAGACACACGACCAAAAATTAATAGCAGTTGAATTGAAAGAGTAGAGCTAGGTAAAGCGAATATATAGAGAGTGTGTAATGTCGATCAATTAGATAAGTAGAAAGTTTTGTTTAGACAATCGGTACGTTTGACATTTTAAGCTTTTTAAATGTCTCTGTTATCTAGACTGACTGTTTTAGATTTCTTCATTTGAGATAGTGCTTGTGTTATATGTTACTCTATTTTAATATGTTTAAAAAAAATTTTGAATATTCATTAAAAAAATTGAAAATAACTTTACCGTAAGTTTGATTAAAACTTTTAACAGCCCGAGCATAATTAATAATTGCAATACGATCCGGTTTTCCGTGTTCGATAAACTGCAACAAGTAATTTTTAAAAAATCGATTTTTATATCCAACGTTGACGTCTTTAACGGTATCATCCCAACTAGCTAGTAAGAGATAGTAATAATGTAACCGTCACGAGGGTCCAATTTAGTGAAGCTCTTTTATTTTTAAACGTATCTCCTTAGAATGGAGTTTGAGTAATAAAAATCCCCTGAGGAATAATTGGATTAATTATTGAATAACTAACTAAACGGTTCATTTAAAGCTCCTTTTATATTAATTCTCACTTTATATTTGCTCTGTAATAAGTTTTTATTACGTAACTTTAACAAAATTTATAAATATCAATCAACACATCATTTGATATTCAATCGCAACTTGATCCTCAGTAACAGAATCATAACTACTAAAATTTATCTACAAATAAATTTATATCTCTCTCTATCTCTCACAGTCCCACTTTCCGCTTATTCACGTAATCAAGTCACGTGCAGATATTCAGATATTACTACAAACACTACATAACATAAGTGTATGAGTACCAATATTGTCCTCGCGAACTCAACTATACTGATATTGATATAATAATAATAAAATTTATTATTATTATTTTGACATCAATTTTTTTAAACGATAATAATAATAATAATAATAATAATAATAATAATAATAATAATGTTTTGTAGCATGAAATCGATTGATCAGTAGGTAAACTTTCTCTCAGCTCTTTTCTCTGATTGTACCGGTGATGTGAAGCATCCTATGTCTTCTCCAGATAAAACAAATCCCCAAGAAATAGGACAAAGTGTATTAAGTAAAGTGACAAAGAATATCCAGGAGATGTTAATCTGGATAAACATTTATCATACCGTATGTCAACCAAAATACCAATACTACACTATATCTATAAATCAATGTACGTAATATATATAAATATAAACATATGCCATTTATGTCAACATCAATAATCCAACAACTTTCGGTTAACTTGCTAGCTTCCATTTCAATCTGTTATTTCTATTCCAATTCAACTTTGCTTTTTACTTTTTACTTTAACTCCACTTGTTTTATTTTAGTTCGATCTACACTCAACTCCTGAATTGTACAACCATACAACCATGTTGCCTCCGAAGCGCGATAATGTACGGACTATCAATTATTTATTCATTTAACTCGCCAACAGATCATTAGTCTTCATTTTTTTAGTTACCGCGACAACAAATTGCTTAAAAATAAAATTTATTTAATAAACATTAACAATTGTTTTGACCCAAATTCATGCCTCAATTTCGGTAGGTTAGTTTTCTGAAGATTAACTTCTTAGAACAATAACAGTCGCATTGAAAACAAAAATTCTTCGAGTTAGACTATAAAAGCAAGCATTTCAAGCTTAAAATTTAGTTCCGAAGATACTGCCGACAGAATCGCCATCTGGATGAAATGTTCCGTCTATTCCGTTCTACTTATTGGGATTCATGGCACGTTTCTTCTTCTGTTTCAAATATGGTGAATAAATAACACAAGCAAATGTTTTGATATTACTTTAATATCAATTTCTCGACTTTATCGAATCTATTACCCCACAAAATTTTTATAAAAATTCTTTAAAAAATTTTTTAGATAGTCAAACTTTCATATCAAGACATAAATGGCTATATAAAAAAGCAGCTCAGGTTTTTTCAAGAAACTTTTTCACGAGGTTCAAAAATTTGATTAAGGCAATTGCGGGATGTGAACTATCAGTAGAAATAATTTAAATTTAAAGCAACACCAGAATATGAAGCGGTGAGCCAGTATCTATTAAATTAAATCCAAAGTCGGGCAGCAATAAAAAACCCGGCTCGCTGAATCAGTGACATTAATCTTGGATATTCAGTTATATTCATAGAAGATAATATATAAATATATATTTATATATATGGGTGGTATACATCGAGGATAGTTGTAGGTATCTTGATTGCTGATAGCAGATGAGCCAGAGGCAGTGGATGAAATATGGGAATAATATATAATCCGGCAAAGTTGAGAAGCTCGTTGATTAGCTATAACCTTGTTTTATAGATATCTTCTTTCTTCTTTCTTAAATTCTCATTTGTTAGTTACATTAGCGGGTAACTCGGTGAGCAAAGCCGGAGAAGTAGAGCCTATGCAGTAAATATATTCTTATCTATCCGTCTGAAAGTTTGACCAACCCGTTAATTAGTAAGGTATATTCCTTTGGACATTTACTCTTATTACTCCCCCGAGTTTCGAGATAGAATAAGGAGCAAGGAGAAAAATAGAGGAAGGAAGGAAGTGGAGTGGGCTGCTCGCTCACCAGACTTTCGTGCATCGGGCGAGAAGTCTGTGTAAGAAGAACTAGTGTTTGGTTGAACAGGTGTGTGCTGTCTGTGAGAAAATTAGGAGACCAAAAAGAAAGGGAGAGTGCTGATGAGAAGTAAGGAGGTGTATTTCGGTGTACTGAAACAGTGCAATGGTAGCGGCGAGGGTGAACTTAAAATTTATGATAAAGGTGGGTTGTCCGAATGGCGTGCAACGAGGTTATCAGAGCCGTCGTGGCTCTCGGATGTAGGGTGTGTCCGACTCCTACATCCTACCAGGGGTCAAAAACTCAACCGAACCAGTAATGGTTAACCCTCACATTGTTCTGTACTAGGAAATGTTTAGTCTCGTGGTATCGTGCTCGTTGAATCGTCTGGCTTTATTAAAATTATTATTTATGATATTTTGGTGATTACTTCAAGGGGGCTTTGTTGTGATGCTTGTACTTGAGGATGATGAAAAAAATTATTTTCTAGGTTCAAGAATTTTTCTCTTGATTTTTGCTCTAGCTCTAGATACATAATTAAGAAAAGACCTTGTATCTCGTGAACTATTGACATTTTTAAAGATATAAGCTCATTACGATGTTACAATCATTGAGACCTTTCATTTGAGTACCCACATCAATTTTTCACATATTTATATATATTACATATATGTATATATGAAAAATATATGAAAATGCATGT
>CAJNRD030001122.1:22443317-22513571 GCA_905319865.3 Cotesia congregata | reverse complement strand
GATGAGTGTAACATCGGGATGAGCTTATATCTTTAAAAATGTCAATATTTAAGAAAGTACAGTGCAATTTAACAAAATTCACTATTTATTAAAGCAAAATTTTATTTATAATTCACAAATCACGACAGTCACATAGTGACTGCAAAGTTGCTAGTAATTATAAAAATAACAATTGATGTGTTGATATGATGATAATGACGATGATGAAAAAAGTTTAGAGGACTTTTTCTCGGTACAATTGAACGCTGCATGAAGAAGCTCACCATATACGATCCGCATAACATAATCTAATTAATAAACATGTCACGGTGGTTTTACGCACTGTCAAACCCGCAGTGCATTATTGTAGGATATGAATTATCCGGATATATATTGTACGAGAGAGTTGATGCAGAGTTTGTATATTTTAATCATCTCGTTTAGTCTTTCGGTTCCTTGGGTTTAATACGTTATTATACTTGGCGAGTATGCCACTTAATCTTGATATTACTGTGATTTGAGCACTTTGCTTGATTTTCCTCCTATGCTCGAAATTCACCAGTCTAAATCAAGATAGACTCCGGTGCTTCCTCCCACACACATACACACCACCAGAAGACTAGCAGCAGTCAGATGAAAATGAAATAAAACGGAAGAACTTTCCGAAGCGTACCGTGGAGGTAACATTCTGGAGCAAGTAGAGGAATATTGTTCGTTAAACGAGCTCGTTGAAAACGTTTGAGCAAAATGCTGACCACGTAACTACATATCGTAAGCTAACGTTTACGTCCTCGTCGCTCTTGGCCTTGTCCTTGTCTTCGTCCTCTTCCTTGGAGTTACTTTGACACAGTATTTCTAGCTCCCAAATGGCTCCAACTTTTTAACGCCCTTTTTACGACGACTTAAATTGTTCTTTAACCTCAAAGTGATTAAATGTCATTCGGTTATTCGATGTGTCTCGTAGTCGCCTTCTTACGTAAGAATGTCCGCGCCCGGCCCATAACCTGTAGACGCTAAGGCCAATATTATTTTATGGGCGCCATTAAATAACGTAATTTTTATTTTGAGGTATTTGCTGGCTACTAAATTAATTGAGAGATAAAATTTTACTGCTTATTAGTTGGTCTTACAGTTGTAGTTTCTGTTAGTTGTATCAAATTTTGTTACGAAACTGGATATTGATGTTGATATGTTGATATCAAGGAGGCAAGGAGGATTGATAAAACTGTTGGATGGTAGTGGGATTAAATTCGGGCAGAACTAACAGGACGGCAAGTTACACTTCTTGGATAAGCGGAGCCCGAAACTCCTTACCGCAAACTAAACTAATTTGCTGGAACTTTTATTAATATGCAACTTGACTGAGAACTCGCGTAAACAAACGCCTGGAGATAACGTCGGGATTTTTACGGCAAAGTCCAGTGTCATTTTATGTATATCCGCGATACCAATTTATTCTGCTTGGAAAGTGAGAATCTAGAGATGAGAGATGAGAAATAAACTTTTAAACTTTGGTAAATATTAAAATTAACGTTATAAACTCCGACATACAACTTAATCGTCTGATTTACACTAACCCATTTGTTTGGGCGACTTTATTTTAGTTTTGCTACCAACTTGGGACTTTTATTGCCGTAAAAGGAGTCGGCTTTAAAGGTTTCTTTATGCTTTTACACAGAAAAAATAGAGTTGGTTCGATAAAAATGTTATCTTGAGATATTTTGTAGGAGTTAATTCGAGAATTTGCCGAGTTTGCAGTTGGTACAATATTTGGGACATCCTTGTCAGGAATTGGGACGTGGGGTGGATAAAAATAACTATTTTGAGTAAAAATGAGGTTTGTGTGATAAAAGCTCTTCATGCTGGGTTATATCTTTTACTTTTGGCGCCCAATTTCGCTAGCAATTGCCAAGCTCCTTATTTAAAGAGTTTCAAGTTACAATTTAATATTGAGCTTTGGGTAGTTATACTTGCACTAAAAAAAAGTACTTGATTAAAGAAAAATATCTTTTAAATTTCACTGTTGGTTCGAGATTTTTGTTTGAATTAATTCAAAAAATTAACGCAAGAATCAAGAAAATAAAACTAGAGTCAAGAAAAAAAGTTGTTAATTCAATAATTTTACCAATTCAATCAAGCTATTTGTTATTTTCAAACAAGATACAATATATTTCACCGATCTACTTCTTTCCGCGGTAACATTCAATCAAGATATTACCTTGTTTAAAGAATACCGAAAATCAAACTTAATTCTAAATTCAACTTCCAAAATTTAATATCAAATTTTTTTTAAAATAAGATCTCAGTAAAATATTCTCCAAAGTATATTTTTCTTACAAAATAAAATTAATATTCTTATCGGAAGAAATCGTGAATAGAGGAGCAAGGACCCTCGAGAAAATATAAACCCGGAAAATATTTTCTCAATAAAAAAATATAAAATACAAAATATAATAAAGTTTATCGTATTACTTCTTGAGTATACGAGTGACGTAAAGTAGGGTGGATGAAGAAGCACTCAGGAGACATCATTGAAAATAATTTATATGTCATGGGATAATTATAATCAATTATGACAACTGAGGAAAGTTTCCGAGTTGTGATAAAATTAGCAAACAGGTAAAGGTTGTTAAAAGCGACTCATCCTCTTGGAGAAAGTCTCTGGGCATGCCTAACCCTTCCGTCATTGTCTCCCACGTGACTGTGAGTTTAATTCGCGCGTTATTTAACAACAAAAGTTAAAAATAAACTCGGCAGACCGGATAAGAGAACTCCTGGGTTTGATTTAGCGAAATGTGCTGTTGGCACTGACAATTTCTGGGCCATTATCCATTACCGGGACCAGACCTAGTATGGACTTAGACCTAGACCAGCTGTAGCACATATTTTTCTTGGTCTCTGTATAATAGAAATACCGCAGGCCACCTTCTGCCACCAACCAAAGACTTTGCTAATTAATTACCCCACTTATTTTGCCCGGAACAAACTGCTGGAAATAAATAAAAATAAAGAGAAGGAGAACTAACCTAATGTAATATATTATGTATAGTATATAGTATATATAATATATAATGGCTGGTTGAAAATATAAATCATGAATAATCATGAATGAGCGGTCTTTATTCGTTGTTTTTTATCTCGAGTTTGTCATTAATTATTTTTTACATCGCTCGTCGCTGGCAATCAAAACAATAATTCATTATGTCCACATATAATCCATAAATCATATTTAGTATGTGTAACTGATTACACCCGTGATAGTAAACAATTATGTTATATCATTTGTGGTAATCGTATTGCTCCCTACAGATAAAACGAGCATGGTAAAACATCTCCCCCATTTCCGTGTCATGCCCATTAAAGCTATCTAATGGATATCCCTCTTTTTCCAGAGATAACTTATATTGCCAAAAGCTTTGTGAATATACAGTTACATTTTTAAATATAAAAAGGTTCAGTCAAAATTTGATAAAATAAATTTGGAATTTTTATTTATTGATAAAATTAATTTGATTTAGAGAAAAATTTTTTAAGTAAATAATTTTATTATTTTTAGGCAGATATTTTTTTTAAATTCAAGAATTTTTAGGTTTAACTAAAAATATTTAAATTGTATTATTTTTTTGGCTTAAAAAATTACAAGTTAAAATTTGTTTTTTTTTGTCATTTATACAAAATAAAAATTCAGAGATTTTTTATATAAAAACTATGAAATAAATTTCTTGAAATAATAATTTTTTTTAGATGATTTTTTAAACAGATATTTTGTTAATTTGCTTTAAAATTTTTTTTTTGCACGTATCAATATAATTATATCAAAAATGATATCAATAATTATATCAGAATAAATAATAAATGCATATGAAAATAAAGAGTTATTCGGTTGAAAGCATAAATGAATAATTAAACAAACTCATAATAATACCCGACAAATAGTATCCGTAAGTACAACAATGTGTATAATAATAGACTGGAAAATAATATAATAAAATATTTTCATCAGGTTTGAACCCTTGCATTATTGTTATTATTAAACCATACTAAGCAGATAATATTTAAATTTATTAAAATTTTAATTATCATTCCGTGAATAAAGTCTCATTATTATGATCGCGATACGCGAAACGCTAAAAAAAATATTTGCGGAAAAGTTTTCCCAGGTAAACTCTGTCTCTTTCTCCCGGTTATTTTTATAAATCAAATTTGTAATTATGTTACGCGAGACAACGAAAATAAATAAAGCCGAAATGTGTTTGCTTCCTATACGGGAACGAGAAAGAGAGAGTATGCATATTTCAGAAAAGCTCGCGACAGCATTCGGCGTGATACAAAAGTGGATGGAAACAAGAGCTAAAAAATAATACTCTCTATTTTATGTTTTTTTTTCGTCTCTTTTCACCCGGTTTCCCATTTTTGCAACATTTTTCCAGCTTAATGCACCATTCTTCAGAGATGGCCGGAATTCCCGTGGATGAAATAACAACCAGATGCCTCTTGAAGTGGATGAAAATCGTTAGCAACTAAATTCCATAAGTGACGAGCAGTTCAATGAGTTACAAATTAAAGAAACAACTTTTAAAACAACAATACCGTCAAATATGGATTTAAATAATATCTGTTTACAGTTTTTCAGTCTTTAAAATTACAAAGTACCCGAACAATCAAGAAACACTTGCTTTAATAACTGAAAAAACAAAAGTGACGACTCTCGAGGGCCTTTAAGAACTAAAAAGTATTGCTCAAGTGCAATTACGCTTTTAAAATCTCGATACTCATCACAATAACAACTAAACAAAAAAACAACTTAAAAAAGAAGATTAAAAGCCAAAGATTTCAAGATTTGCTGCTTTGTGAATTTGTAATTGCGTAATTAAAAGCTTGCGTAATAATTTAACGCAGGAGTTTCGGGAAATGCAGGCCCGAACGGATTACCGGGTAATATTGGAGTCTAATCGATGGAATAGCTGAAGTATATTAGTACACTTGGTCGTAGCAGCCACAGACGCCACGATCAACATTGGTTTCGGCGTATTGCGCTTCATTACCAGCAGCAGAGTCAATCTCATAAAGGCATCGGGTATATATATATATATATATATATATATATGAGCGTAAGCCTAGTCCTCAGCCAACAGAGCTTCAGTTCCAGTTCTGGTTACATTCACAGTAGTAGCATCAGTCAGTAGTAACATCTCCTCCTCTATACCTGTATCGGAGGTTTATCTGAGGGCCAGGGGCAGGTTTATTGTGGGAGATCCCCCACTCGTACGGGTGGGCGCCACGGAACTGGCAATCGTATTATGACATTGCCCGAGCCATCAAACGATCAACACTTCAAAGCGGGAACTAAGCTTCAGACCCAACAACTAACGAGAATCCCAAAAGGGTGCTGCTCCTGAGCTGTGTTTCTGATGGCGGATCAAAAAGTTCACAAGTCTACCTTGGATTATTTTCATCGGCGAAACGTTTGTTGCCAATTTATCAAAGAGTAAGAACACATATAATTGGACAATTAGTTCCCCGACGACGCTTTATCGTCGAAAGGGGAGATAAACTTTTGGAAAAGACGAGGCGTAGACGATCCAAGTGATAGGGGATGCGTGTATTTTTGTTACACACACTCATAAAACAATTTTATTGAAATAAAAAAAGACGGAATAATTGAAATACTTGTTCTGGTAACAAATGAGTGTAGTTATAGCAACAAATCCATTAGTTGCATTAACAAAATCGACGTTCTAATTAGCAAATTGTCTAACTCCATTTTAGAGAGTCTCCCATTTTTACGAAAAAAAACAATTAGTTCAAAATTTATTATCACTTTAAAAAACCATTTATTATCATTAATATCTAATAAAGGTATAATATTTTGGTTTGAATCATTTTAATAATTTATAATTGGACTATTGCTACATCAAAATGTTAAAAAATCACCCTCTAAAAAATAAGGAGTTAGACAAATTGCTAATTAGACCGTCGAAATGTTTCACATGTTTGTTGCCCTAACAAAATCATTTTGTTGCTGTCACAAAATGACTTTGTTGCTGGTACAAAATGATTTTGTTGCAATAACAAAATGACTTTGTTGTTAAAATATTTTCCAAATCAGCTATAGCTGATTACAGCATATTTTTAAATCTATTCTCTTAATTACTTTAACAAATTGTCTTTGTTATTTTAATAGTATAATTTTGCTGTTTCAACAAAAAAATTTTTTATACCAACTAAAGTATTTTGTCGAATCAAATTGAAGATTTTGTTATAGTAACAAAACTGTTTTGTTGTTATAACATATCAATAACTTTGTTATAACCTAAATTTTGTTATTTCAACTTATAATTTGTTACCACAACATATCTGAGATTATCTTAACAAAATTTTTTTCTGCGTGCGTGTGGATTTTATTTTTCACGGTTTATGGATTTGCATTTGGTTTTGACGGTCCACTAGCTCGATTCTGGTGTGTTCCCAGTCGATACCCTGCCAGAGAGCAACACCCTCGCCTTTATTCAGTGCGTGGCATTATATTCCGCTGCTGGTGATATTATTCATTGGGCAGATGATAAAGGGCAAAAACACACAAAAAGAGTACGATAAAAAATGGTAAAAATATAAATCAATGAGTGAGGTTGTTCTGCTCTACCCGCGGACTCCCCGATAAATCTCTGTCAGATCATACTTGCTCGCTGGTAATTAGTAATTGTAATGGGTATTTCGAGGCATCCGCATGGTGTACCGCAGCTGATTACTTACCATTAATATTGGATTCGTGAATTAATTAACGACAAAGCCTACTGACGCGGACTATTGTACGCGGCCCCAGCACCCGGTAGTTCCCATAACCACCTACAGCATTCACTTCTCTTCCGTTCTTGTCTTCCTTCAATTGACATGTTTAAAATCAATTGCTCTCGAATTGTACTCCACACACGGCGAACTCGTTTATTCCAGCTTCAACTAATCACTCACTTCGATAAAATTCATTTATACAAATACACTTACACAACACACATTCATCCCATTAATCGCTTATTTAATTATCCAATTATACCGACGTCGCTCTATAATCCAAACACTCCCGCGTCCTAATTATATTTCCCACTTTAAATATATTATTTAAACATATATTTAATAATCGTTATTTAGGTCGTTAATAAGCCAAATTTTGCGACCGTTTTAATGGGAATTCGATGGGGCGCATTGAATTTCATTTTATGCACACACCAAAAATCTAAATCTAATTATTACGCTTCATAATTCCCCCAACCCCGACTTGTACATTTAGATATTTGTATAAAAAAATTTTGTTTATAATGACTAGTATCCAAAACTCATAATGAATCATAAAAAAACTCAATATAGATACCCTTTGGATGTCTTTAGAGTTCAAATCATCCAAATCGGTCAATTGGTTCAAAAATTGAAATTTTTCGGAAAATACCATATATTACACTTTTTAATGTTAGTGATTTTTTTAAAATAACTTTTGAACAAGATAACTTATTAAAATTTTGTAAAATTCATCTAAAAGCTTATTAAATAAGCTTCAATTTCCATGTTTACTTTTTTTTGTAAATCAAAAATTACCTATTTTTTCATCTGTATACAATAAAATCTCACATTTGCATTCTTTTTACCAATTCTCCAAAATCTTCAATTCCCTCCAAAAAGTTTTGTCAATATTCCCTCCAAAAATATCTCTGCAAATCTGTAATTCAAATAATTATTTTCAAAATCCAATACTGTCGAATTAACATCTCATTTGTCTCGACTAGGAATTCAATCAAACTTATCCAAGAAATATACCCGGCGAATGTCGTCTTGATTAACGGTATATGGATATATATCTTGACTGGATTCCTCGGTATAGTATTTAAGTGCTTCTTCTCGGTGTTCATTTGGTGCTCCTCCTTTCCCTCCTTCCTATCCTCTTTTTCTTCTTCTTCATTGCTGTGCAGTACACTGTACAACAAGATGGTTGTTTTTGTCCCGGTATCATGAATAATACTCCCAGTTGATAAAAACCCCCAACTATATATATATATATATATATATATATATGGTTTTTACTTGACATATTACTTTGATATTGCTTTTTATTCCCGGGTCGAGGTTTATTTTTTATTTTCCAAGGAATAAAAATGTCAGGTTTGAGGAATTGACGACGACATCACCCTATTAGTATATTTTTGGACAATCCAAAAAAACACTTTTGCAACACAAGTTGCATCGATTCAATCGAAATTATTATGATGAATGCTCGAAGAATGACATGAAGGTACTTGAAATATTTAACTAATCGAATTTGTTTGATAGAGGCTGAATAATGCTTAGGATAGCGTGCAAACCTGGTTTATTTTTTTGAATGTATAGACACAATTGGTGAAAAAAGCTTTCATGTCGATTGCTGTAGAGCAGCTTTCTTTGCCCTGCACGTTCTTTGATATCTTTACTAGTGTACTATTTTATTAAAGCATCTCAGTACAGCACTAAAAATAACATGTGGTTTTTTCACTCTCCCTATCCTCCCGTTCCCTTTCCAAAGACCGCAGTATTTTATTGAAAGTTCTAACCTTCCGTATCAAAGATTTGATTCACATTTATCATGAGCATGCCTTTATTTCTTTACACGAAACCCGCTGTGCGCCAGACAATTGGCGGTTGGTATTAGATTTCCGAGTTCCAGATTAAATTTTCATGCCCGGATTTACTTGTTCTATTTGCCAAGTTAAGTTAATGCGCTTCTAAATACCGCTTGTATTCTGTTTAAGTTCAGCCCCGCCATCAGGTGCCGATTAATTTATTATGAACCACCGGGAAGAATAAGAGACTTTAATTTTTTAACTGCAGCTTTATCGCTACCACTTCTCGGAAAAGTAAGAAGAACACTTAGTTCCTTAGTTTCTTCTATTTGGGTATTAAATTTTAAGATAAACTTTGCTGGAAACTTTCATAAACTGAATAAAAAAAAAAAACACTAGTTGAATTCAGAAAAATATTTTTGATTTAGGAACAAAATAATCATTGAAACAAGGTATCGGTGAAATATATTGTAACTTTTATCACACAATCCTCATTTTTACTCAAAATAGTTATTTTTATCCACCCTATGTCCCAATTCCTGACAAGGGTGTCCCAAATATTGTACCACCTGCAAATTCTTCAATTAACTGCAAAAAATCTCAAAAAAAAAAATTGAAAAAAATTTTGATACCCCAAACAAACAATTTTTGATTTTTTACTCTCGCTAACCAAGCACTCGCGACTGTCCTGCGTAAAACAATAACGTTGAACGCAGTTATTGAGCCCGGAGAGTAATTTGTCGCGGCTTGTAATCCTCAAACAAACTGGGCAATAATTTTTAATCAAATAGACACTATCGATTAATTGATCGTATGTTTATCGAGCTAATTGACAGCCAGCAGTTGAAACACTCGATTAGGCATGACGAATGTAAAACACGATAACAGGTCTCTAGCCATCAATACAGCCGCTCTTATCAATTTTCCCAATCCTCGCTCAAAAATTAAATCCAATCCCTCTCTGGACATAAATAATAACAACAGTAATCGCGACAGTAAAGAGGAAATTTACGATCAAGCTTACAGGGAAAAATTTTTCACAGAAAGCCATGATCCGTTAAAGCGGCTAATGGTGTCTCGGCAATCTTCGCGGAAAGCAAGATTTTCGATTCAATAATTCAACGGTCGAGGGGCAGCATTTTAAAGTGGAAACTGCCATTCCGATTTCGCAAAGCTCTCGACATAAAGTCACCATCGTCGTTCTAAAGTAGTATCGTCGGATAAATGTGAGCGTTCAAATTTTTCTCTATATATATATATTTATATACGTAAAGGCTGGTACGCGGAAGGATCGTGACAACTCCATCCCATACCCGTCATTTCAATTTGTCCAGCGGATGCTTCTGACAAATATTGCGAATACTCAGCTAACTCTTGAAGCCTCGTCTGCGAAATTGCTCGTAGGATAGATCCTCAGCCCTCTTTCCTCCGAGTTAGTTTTCCCGAGAAAACTCTTATTGTTTCCAAACCCGACAGGTTTATTTACCAACCAAATAACTTTTTAGTTATTCTACCTATAGGAAAAAAAAAAAAAAAAAAAAAAACAATAAACTTGTTTTAAATTCATATAAATATCCACAATGTGTCTGATCTCCTCTTTCTGTTCCATTAGACACAAACATTTTTATTAGATTTCATTTAAATTCAATTCATGGAAAGTTGAGATCCTAAATTTCATTTTGTATTGGTATGTTTCACGTCACATTCTCATTTCCAAATGGTTTACTTTAGCCGACATGTTTTAATTGTGTTATCAAATGATATATACGAATATTCTTGTCAGAAGTTCTGGTGGTCTGAAATTAATTAACTGCTAATGGACAGCATGTATGCTCACGATATACTGATAAGGGTAAAAATAGAGATAAATATAAATATAACAGTGACAGATTGTCAGATTTAAAAGTGGACATTTATAATTCTTGAGAACCAAAGTGGATAAAAGCTTTGAACTTTATGTTATTAATATAAAGCAATGTAATGTTTTATATCATTCATACCCGAGAATCCGACAATCGGCGAACTTTATTAAATTACGACGTTTATATTCACCGTTGAGCGATAGAAGGGAGTTGTTCTCCGCGTAACAGCAGATGTCGAGATTCCAGTCGAGGAATATGGATGTATATATAGTCCTTATTTAAAGGACCTGAAAATTTCTTCAGCTGCTTTACTTAGCAGGCTCGAATATCCTCGGGTTGTTGAATTCAAACTCAGCAATGCAGATAGCGCAATCTTGCTGCAAAAAAAAAAAGGAAATAAATGTTGAAGCGAGAGTTTATCATACTTGGATATATATTTAGTCTAAATAATTTAGATATTTCGTCCTCTTTTTTCGCAACAATAAGAAAAAATATTTTTTGACAAGAAATTTTTTAATAGAAATTTTTGGATGAAAATTAAACTTCCAAAAAATGAAATTAATAATTATAACTGAGCTTCTAGGAAATTAAATAGCGTAATTAAAGCAATTTTAGCTCTCATATTGCCCTGAAATACACTAAGTGTGTCAGAGGGTAGGTAGAGGAGGCACAAAGGCCATAAAAGGATAAAAACTAAAATAAAGCGGAAAAGAAAAAGCAACTTTTATGAGATGTCGTTACCAACGCCGCTAAACAAATTAGCTTGTAAAAGTCCAGGGGTGTGTTCGTTGTTCACTGTTAGCTCACAAAGTGCCGAACGTAAAGCCTTGTCGACCTGGGTTTAGTTATATGACGACACGAAAACCCTTTGGAGCCCTTTCGGAAACTCGTAAAACTCTGGGCTGTCTACCGAGAATGACAACTACGTGTTCATGTTTATTTTACTCGTTTTGTTTGTTAATTTTTAATGCCATCGTTAACGAATTCTTCGTCTAATCGAGAGTGACGTCTTTTAATAGCTCTTCACCGTTCGACGTTATAATTCCCAGTTGTCAGATTTTATCGGGCAGTTCTTCGAAAGTTCGGTTCAATTTTCAAACTGAAAGCCACAATTTTACAACTTTGTAGAGTAAATAAAAAAAAAATAAAAATAAACAAATAAATCTTTTCACATTCGACTGCTCTCGCGATCAACGCCGTTAAAAAAATTCGTATTTACATTGGCTATTAAAAATAGACAGAACACATCCCGTGGGCAGCTTGACCGCGTAAAAATTTGAATAAAAAATATTATTTCACTTCTTTTTCAGTTTGTTTTTAAACTTTAATTTCTTTTGTGTCTCTGCGCCCAAAAATTAGTAAAACAAATTTGGTTTGTCAATAAAATATTTTTATAAAATACAATATTCCTCTATTTTTTCTGTATATTTTCCAAATAATAATAATAATTAATAATCGAAAAAAAATCCGTTGTGATTGGGCGCCATGGAGCTTTATTTGCTTAGTAATATTATAGCAAGCAATTCAGCTGATATGTCAATAAAAGTCATTGAAAATTTTCCGTGACAACTATTAGTTTTTAAATCGTAGCTAACTGGGTTGGAAAAAAAAATTTTCCAATTTATTCAGAGATGAAACTTTTAAATATTCACTATCGCCTACAACACACATATACCTTGTCAGTTTATTTTCCACAACCACCAAAATCGTATTAAAAAATTCCCAGTGTACAAAAAATATGCTTTCGATAAAAATTCCTCGGGTTCATTTATTATTCATTTATTTCTTTGCCACAAAATGCAGTTAATATTTGCGTATAATTTCGGATTCCAATATTTAGATATATATATATATAAAATATATAGATATTATATACATTGTAGAATCGGGTTGACAGGCGTAGAGTTTGAGCGTGATGCACGATGGGTAGATACGCGTTATACGTTATCATACCAATAACTGTTCAAATAATAGTCTTCGAACCGGTTGGTGACGTGAAAGCTATATCCCAAGCTCAGGACAAATCTCGGTTTAAAGATTCCGAGGAGTTGAGCTCATAACTATACATTGTCACTTACGAGTGTGTTAAAGGATTCTATTCCTTGCCAGCGTCGGTGCTAGTGCTCCAGAAGAGCGCAAAAGAGAAGAAGAAAATAAAGAACCGCGAATTATGGCGCCCAAAATTGTTCTATTGCTATCGAGATCGGTTTTATCGCGGGTTCTATTTCTTTCGGAAAATTTTCTCTCTGAGAATGTTTGTCATACCTCGGGTGTGAATAATTTATTTATTTTCTGGAAAATAGAAATTTTTTGGACTCAACTGAGACATTGATAGAAGATTTGATAATATTTGACAAATTTTAGTTAGATTTTTTTTTTTATGAATTTTTTTGGACTGCTCGGAGTTCGACGGCTGACAAATGTAACTGGAAAAGGAACGGATAAAGAAGTCGGATTAAATTAGCCGGATCAAGTAGACCGAGATCGAGCAATTATTGTTAACTTTGACTGCTCCTAATCGAGTAATTATTTGGCTCCGCGGAAGATCATCAAGTTAGTCCGGGATGACTGCGTCGGGCGTGCTCAGAATTTAGATTGCTAGAATTTTCCTTTAAACTCTATCCATCTAAAGTTCAATAATTCGATTACAGTGATGTACACACCCGGGCTCACTCACTCGCTCGTACAGATAGATAGATATCTGTTGCTTGAAATTAAATGAATGGCTTTCAAACTAAAACGGACAAACGTACAAAATATCCTGTGGGAATTGTGTGAGCTCCGATTGAAATAGTAATTGTTTTTACGTACGAACCCAATCACCCGTCAAGTTTCACCCCGATTTTATTTATCTTCCTTTATTTTTTCTCTGGGTTTTTATCTTTTTTACTTTTTTTATGTATTTTGTACACCTATATCTTCATCCTTCGGTAACAAAAACTCGCTCTATTCATCATTTGCAATCGGTATGCTATCCGTTCCATCAAAATAAATTATGCTTTTACGAGTATTGTTTTATTTTATTATATTCGAATATTTTATTAAATTTGCGATAAGTTTTTTCTTTGTCTGCACTGTAAAAACCGTACTTGTCACTCTCATTTTAGGATATTTTGTTCGAGTTGATTCGAAAATTTGCCGAGTTTGCAGTTGGTACAATATTTGGGACACCCGTGTCAGGAATTGGGACGTGGGGTGGATAAAAATAACTATTTTGAGTAAAAATGAGGTTTGTGTGATAAAAGCTCCTTAGGCTGGGTTAGATCTTTTACTTTTGGCGCCCAATTTCGCTAGCAAGTACCAAGCTCCTTATTTAAAGAGTTTCAAGTCACAGTTTAATATTGAGCTTTGGGTAGTTATACTTGCACTGAAAAAAAGTATTTGATTGAAGAAAAATATCTTTTAAATTTCACTGTTGGTTCGAGATTTTTGTTTGAATTAATTCAAAAAATTAACGCAAGAATCAAGAAAATAAAACTAGAGGCGAGAGAAAAAGTTGTTAATTCAATAATTTTACCAATTCAATCAAGCTAGTTGATGGTATTTTCAAACAAGAGACAGTCTATTTCACCGATCTACTTCTTTCTGCGGTAACATTCAATCAAAATATCACCTTATTTAAAGAACACTAAAAATTTTCTTATTTTTTATCCCATACAAAAAGTTTTCTATATTTTCCGTTATAGATTCAAGTAAAATATTTTTTTTTAAGTGTAAATATTTGCAAAAAATTTTTTTCTTTCTATTTATCATGATTTATAAAACCATGGTGTTATTATTTTAGTATATGATTTGTTGATACAGTAGCAATAGCCCGATGTTTGATACATACCTGAACGTGCTGCTGGAGTCATCATCTAAGTCATTGATATCCACTGGCGTCGAGAGTCAGTCGGCTGACATCAAGTGCGTGAGGTTGCCGCCGAGGGGAGTGAACTCGTTTGCACACACACTCTCACCCCTTCTACTCTTACATGCATACTCATGTGAGAGAATGTAAGAGTCAGTGTGGGTGTGGGTATACAAAGTCAGTACAGCAGACTAAAGTATACACTGTACAGCTATAACACACACATATACGTCCGTAGGAGCAGTGTCTGCCGGTTTGCACCACCCACTTCACCCTCTCGTTCTCTAAAAGTTCCACACTTTTTCCTCTCCGTCGTCTGCTTTGTACCA
This sequence comes from Cotesia congregata, assembly GCA_905319865.3. Classification (NCBI taxonomy): domain Eukaryota; kingdom Metazoa; phylum Arthropoda; class Insecta; order Hymenoptera; family Braconidae; genus Cotesia; species Cotesia congregata. The sequence continues at coordinate 22,498,969 of CAJNRD030001122.1, read as the reverse complement.
CCCCGTGTATAACATATCACGATGTCGTATGTCGTACCTACTGCCGCGCATCGATGACGCTACCCTCATTTCAAAAGAAATCATGTGAGAGCTCGCTCGTTCCAAGAAATATACATATATACATTTATACATATATACATACGTCGCTCATATTCTATCACACACTGGTGACTTCTAGTCCGTAGTGACAAAACTTTTTTTTTTGGTTATTTTTATTGTTAAAACTTTTTCATATATAAAAAGATTTTAATATAAAATATTTCCATTTTCGCGAGAAAAAAATATAATAACAATTCTTCAACTTGCTTTTACTGAAAATAAAATTTTTAAATTAGTACAAAGCTCACATGATATTTATATCTAAAAGAAATAATTAAAAAAAACTTTTTCGCAGTCAAATTAAACTAAAAATAATTTTTAGTTTTGAAAAATTCCGATAGGTGGCGCATGGTAGCTAAAAATTCTCGCTCTTAGAGAGTTGATTTCTCAAAAATATCTCAATTATTGTTTTATAAAATGGCCCAATGAAATTGTGTAAGCTTTGATCAAAAACTAAACCAATTTTTATCTTACATGATACGATAATGCATTCTTTAATCCTATGTATCGTATAATACGGCCACGCATGACCAGATAAGCTTATATCATGGCTGAGTAGATCCAAAAATTGTCTGCATCAAAAATTATTCCCAGTTTGCCTTGATTTTGTGCATTTCATGCATCTTGCTATGATATCCTGTTATCATATTCACATATAATCGGTATTAGATACTCGTGAGCACAAGTAGTGTCTGTTTTTATTGACCTCGCGTGACACAGTTCTCTAAAGAGACTCTTGGCATTTGAATACGCGGATGCACAAAAAAGGAAATGCAATGGAACGCGACTCATTTTGCGACATAGAGCGCCACTCGATAGTTATATTTCGGATGAATAAGAGCTCTCTGTTTGAATTTTTCGCGATTCGCGACTGAAGGAGGTAGAAAGGCTCGATCTGTGCATATCCATGCATAATATTCGGGGCGTACGTGTGTGTCCTGGGAGTATTGCGCTGAATCTTATATATTTAAATGCAGATGTATTTGAACTGACGGGGTGGTATCAAAGGGTCGAAGGTGAGGGTCGAGAAGCAGATGCAGATGTAGATGTAGGAGAGTAGCATGCACGACGTAGTAGGAACAGCCAGCAGTGCATCAGGCGAAAAGCGAAAGACGAAAGGCAAAAGGCGAAATATGCTGAAGGAGTTCTCCTCTTTGCTCTCTGCTTTCTCTTCTGTAGAGGCGCAGAGCTTGCTAGCTTCTTTCTAGGCTCTTACTCTGCTCGCGTGTAGTATGCATACACACTAGCAAAGTTACACCTAGTTATATGTTGTGGCACAGGGGTGCAATCCACAGTGCACAGTGTACAGTAGAGTAAGAGAGTGTCTAGACAGACATGGGGTGACTGAGCCGTGGCGGTTCGCTGCACCGTCACTGCACCGCTCCGGTACCATGCATGTGTGTACCAAGTACATATAATGCATACATTCAGACTTGCTGCTTGCTACCCTGTTGGCTGTTGGGTGCAGTCTGGAGGAGGGAGCAAGTATTTCTCGGGCAACGTCAAGTGAGTCGCGACGACGAGTTGTCCGTCAGTAGGTGCTCGTCAAATTAAACTAGTGGGCTGCTTTATGTTGGAATTTATATATATATACATATATATATATATATATCTGCAGAGAATTCAACTCCGCTGAATAATTGTTATTTTTGGTGTAATTAAAGGCTCGAGTGTGTTTTTGGCATGAATTCGGCGGCAAAGTTGACTTTTTGTAGAAATTCTTTCCAGACATCATCAATTTTTGGTTGCTTTATGCAGACATGCTCAGAAAGCGTCATTAAAAAAATATTGAGCTGATGTAAGACTAAAAGTTTGGATCAAAAAGGTCATATTCATAAAGTTGATCATTTTTAATCAAGAAATATGTCTTTATTAATTTATCAAATTTTTAGACCCTGAAGCCTTAGCTCCCTAAGGGCCTTACATACAAATGAATACATAGTAATAATAGAAGTATTTAAACAGTAATGGATATGAAAATAATAAGACAGTAAAAATAAGAATAGTAACGTGTCTCTAAGCAAAGTCTATCCAAATTACTATCTAATGACTTTAGTTCATAAAACAAAAAAAAACAAAAAAAATATGATTTTGAACATTTCGTGATATGAATAGTTTAGCCAATAGATAAATATATCTAGCAGTATGATGTTTAGCACTAAATGGAAACAATGGTTTATATGGTTTATATGGTTCAAAACTTTTATGCTTAGGCAGAAATGATCAAATTTATTAAAATGATGAATTTTTTTGACTTGGGTCAAATTTTATTGATGTTTTGATACGTAAAGTTAAAAATTTATAAATTTTCTAGTAAATTTGATCAAATATATTGAAAAATTGAGTCCTAAAAATATTTCTAATTTATTTAGACCAAATAAAAAATTTCTTTACAGATATGATCAATTTTTGGTTGCTTAACTAATGTAAGACTAAAATTTTGGATCAAAACTTTTAGATTTAGCCAGAAATGATCAAATTTTTTCAAATTTTTTAAAATGATAACTTTTTTTGACTTTGACCAAATTTTGTTGATGTTTTGATACATAAAACTTTGAATTTACAAGTTTTCTAGTAATTAAATTGAATGTTTAAGCCCTAAAAATATTCCCAATTTATTTGGACGAATTGAGAAGCCTGTAAACTAAAAATGAAGCATTTTGGAACGATTCTTGGTAACATAATAATATAAAAATACTTCTCGGAAAAGGTAGAGCAGCAAAAATCTCGAGTTGCACTGAAGGATAAGGGTCGAGGGCAAGATGGCTCCATTAACGATGGCTCCATTGGAGGCGAATAATACTTTTCGGGCGCAGGGATGAACTAGATGGTGCTACCTCAGCCACACCTGACGTTCATTGTATTTGCGTGGCTGAAATACAAAAATAACAAAAAGAGGACAAAGGAGATGATGATAAGACTGAAAAGCATCGTCTAAAAGACTTTGCTAAAATCGTCTGATCTGGTATCTGGGATCTTGGATCTGGGATCTGGCCTCTCGCTTCATTCGATTGCCTTTGAGTGCAGACAAACTTTGGGCTCTCCGTCACTCAAGCTGCCAACAGTCTCTTAAGAAGTGAAAAGTATAGAATTTCGCGGCTCTACTGTGTGTAGAACGGTTCTTCCACCTTGGTAATCGGGAGCGGGAGCAGGAATAGCTTAGGTTCCTATCCGGGAGATGAGACCAAGAAGAGGAGAGAAGAGAGGAGAATAACCGCCTCGGGTTACATCAACATCTCGTCTTCTGTTCGTATTCCAGCTACCAAGGATTTTGGATGATGGTTGACGGGCCACGCTCTTTTTAGCTCACTGGTATTACTGCTTGCTAGAATGGGTATAAGGAGCACTGTAAACATCTACCACCCATTTACAGGCGACAAGATGACGCTACTACCATTAGCCCGAACCTGGATTAATTTTTTTTATCGCTTTTTTCGCAAAACATGAAAAATATCTTAGCTCATATCTTATTATAGTAAAAAAAATAAAACTCGATAATAATAAAATTATGAATGTAAAAGAATTTTTTCTGACTATTTCTAAATAATATCATGTTTTTTAAATAATTAATTATTTTTTTTAAGCAACAAATTCTACCTTCAAGCGAAAAAAAATTTTTTTTAATTTATAAAAATCTTTAAAATTTATTAAAATGTGTATCATATTCATATTTATTTTAAAGAGAATTAAATTTTCCATTAAGAAATAATAATAACTATCAACCTCGTAGTCACTGACTTGTGAACTATAAATAATTAAAATTTTGCTTTATTGAATAATGACTGTTGTTAAATTGCACTGTATACTTTCTTAAATATTGATGTTTTTAAAGATATAAGCTCATCCCGATGTTACACTCATCAAGAGCTTTCATTTGAGTACCCACATGCATTTTTATATATATAAAATATATAATTATATGAAAAGTTGATGTGGGTACTCAAATGAAAGGTCTTGATGAGTGTAACATCGGAATGAGCTTATATCTTTAAAAATGTCAATAGTTCACGAGATACAGGGTCATTTCTTAATTATGTATTTAGAGATAATTTTTGAATGCAGCCTAAATACTTATCATAATAAATTGACTATCAGAATGAAATGAAACCTTGAAAAGGCAGAAATTCAAGTCAAGATCTTTGCAATGAGACTAAATTTCACTAAAAAAATCATATAACTATCCTTGAAACAAAATTTTTATTATTCTCTTAATAATATAGATCATAAAATAAGTATTAGCAGATAAAATTTGGACATATGTGTATTTTGATAATTTATGAAAATAAATGTATCATGTTTATATTCATTTTAAAAAGAAAAAAATTTTCTATTAAGAAATGTTAATAAAAATAGAATTTTTAAAAACAGAAAAAAAATTCTGTTAAAATGAGGATGTAAGGATGAAAATTGATAATGATGGATATGGATATGTTTATCGAAGGTCAATCATTAAAAGGGATATATCAGGGAAGGTCTGCTCTATGAGGAGAACGCAGTGTAAATTGGTGGTTGGAATGGAGCAACGACCCTACAGAGAGAGCAGAGAGAGTATCTAACAACACAACAGAGTGTAGCACGATGCGTTGTGCCGTAGTAGGAAAACCGGGAAGCAGGAAGGTTGAATTGAGCGAGGGTAAGTCTTGGAGGGTGGATCGGGGGAAGCAACCCACTGGCAATAGAGACTGAATCCGTTGCTAAGGAGTGATAAGACCTCGAGGGTGTAACTAACCGGCGGCGTTCTGAGGAAACGAGTAAGACACCAGCTCTCTAACCGCTGTTGTTGTCGTTGGCACGACGCGTGCAGCCAGCCAGTCATCCACTGCCTACCATCTACACCGTCTATATCTGTACACAAACACAAAGACACACACCGGGAAGTTGGGAGGATAAGTGCTGGAAGGTAACTAGTGTTAGACATCATTATTGGACAAAGTTGACTTTCCTACCGATCATGATCTCATCACGAACCCATGCCTTGCTGCTGGAGAACACCAAGTGTCATCGACTCGTTGCATAAGATAGTTTCGCAATATCACCAACTTCTTGGTTTCCTGTCGCTCTGAGCCAACAACTCGCTTCAAGCTTTACTTTGTTTCTTCTCCATACCATACCAAACCAATGTACCAATATATACGTTATATTGCTGAGATATTTATGGTATAGGGGCATTCTAACTTTAATCAGACAGCTTTCCAACTTTATTGTTATTATTCCTTCTTATTTATTCGCTATTATCCGGCAAATCCTTGCTGATTGTAATCTTATACCATTTTTAACGTTATCAAAGATAGTGATCTTCGTCTGGTTGCTAGATTGTTGTATTTATGCATTTATGACGATCTATAAGACCTAACAATGGTAGTTTTAAGAGTCAAGTTTTGATTTCGAAATTTAATCGATTTATTGCAAATATTATTTGGCGATATTGATCGAGATATTTAAATATCAGATGATTTTATAAATATTTAATAGATATTTTTTAATCAGTAAATATTTGTTTGGATTTTTAAAAAATTAATAGAGAAATTTAATTTGTAAAAAAAAATGGATTAAAAATTTTTCAATCGATTTTAATTTAATGATTGAATTTTAATATCAATTTTTTTAGCAAAATTTAATTAAAAAAATATTTAAAGTTCAATAAATTTTTAACTTGATATTTAAGGTAAAAGACCCAGTTATTGACACTGGCCTAGTTGTTTGACACTTGCAATTTTATTCTAATTAAAAAAATTAAATGTTTTCAAAAAACCAATTATCTTAAAATTTATAATTCAAAAATTGTATTTATTTATTTATCAGAGATGATTTGTATTTTTTTAATTAAAATAAAATTGCAAGTGTCAATAACTAGGCCAGTGTCAATAACTGGGTCTTTTACCTTATTACGAAAAAAAAAAATTAATTAATTTTAATAAAATATATATTAAAAATTAAAGACAAATTAATTTTTTTAATAAATAAATTTATTAAAAAATTGTTAATAAATTTTAAATGAATAGAAATTAATTGCCAAACATCATAATTACAATAATAATAATATTAAAATGTCATTTGAAAATTAGAGCCTCGAAAATTTTATTCCAAGCTATAAATATTGTAATTTCCGCGAGCGTCTGGGTTTTTACAAAAAATAAAAACTTCCATGATGATTATGCGGTTTTTATTTTTTTGGAAGTCTCGTTAGCCAGCAGAGGGTTTGAGTTGTGTAAGAGGGCCGTATGTGTGTGTAAGTAAAGCATGTAAACTAAAAATGAGTGTATATATATCCATATAAAAAAGGGTTTTTTTTTTATTTTCATTTGCCCGCGACGCCGGGAAGAAAGAAGCGGGTTGGCAGGAGAGGGGGGGGGGGTGTGCCAGCAGAGAGCCAAAGAGAGAAAGTATTGTATGTAACAAAAGAAAATAAGAGAAAGACAAGGAAAAAGACTTATCGCGAAACGACGACGTGCCGACAAACGAAAACACTTTGGCATTTGCCATCTTTTCTTTTATCTCCATTATTTTTTTGCTCGAAAGCCAACACTTGAACGAGCGATGTAACTCCCTGTATGTTTATCAATTCCTCTTGTCCTCCCCGTATTTCTGAAAGTTGACCAGTACAAAATCCCTATTTTTTTTGGGTTTTTCGCCGGTAAATCCAACCACCCGACATATTTAACAACAATTCGGGACAAAAAGGTTAACCGCCTCGATAACGATAAAATTAGTGTGATTTATATTGTTATTAATATCAATATCAGTATCAATGTCAATATCAATAATGGAGCAGCGATAAAATCAGATGTTATTTTATTGAAATAAATATTTGGCGTATGGAGGGTTGTTCGGGGTCGTACGAAGGTTGGGGGAAGGAAGACAGGAGCTTACACCGATAAAATTGTATATTGATTGCTCGGTAGCTACTGCAAAGAGGATAGCATTTCAGGGTGTCCCGCCCCAGTGCGTGTTACGTAGCCTCGGCTTCAAGGGCTAATAATGAGAAAAGGTGAAGCCATTGCTACTGCCAGCCAGCTATTGTGTGCTTCCTTACTTACTTTGGCTCAGTTTCTATGCAGCTCATATTCGATTTCAGCTTCTCGAGTGTTGTTCGATTCTAAGCCCCCTCCACCCTTCCAAAACTAATATTCCACCATTACCACCTTATAATGGGGAATGGCTTTTCCTTAATGCCCTTTGTTTTGTTTAGGCGAAATTTTGCGCCATTAGTCATAAAAACTCTAGAACAATTTGGGGGTTAATTTGGGAATTAGGACCAATCCTGGGCGGGTGGTCGATGTTTTATTATTCATTGATGTCAAATACAAGAGAGTTGTGAGGAACTTTCTCGAAATAATAAACCAGTTAGAGTTTTTATACTGGAACTTTTTTCCTGGTAAATTTGCCCGCGATCTACACGTAATTTAGATAGTGTAAAAAATTCATGGAAATATTTCACTACTGCTGGATAGTTATGTATTTCACTGAAAAGTACTGCGGTGCACTGAAAAAATTTATTAATAATAGGAATTGGAAACGCGGGTAACTTTGAAATAGAGAGAGCAAATTCATATTTCACAAAGCTCAATTATGCATACCTAGTTGCCGAATTAATTGCAAAAAGTTTACTGTAACTATTGCTATTATATGGTTACACAGCGTTATAATAGTTGCTCTCGAAAATACATATCTCGTTACACTGGTTAATTAATTTATTAAAATAATAGAGATATTTTAAGTAGTGCAGAAGTTTTCCACTTCATAATCATAAATATCACGTATTTTAACGTGAATTCAATGCCGGTGGTAGTTTCGCATTACGATTACTTGCTAGTGCAACTGTGTCGCATCGTGTATCCAATTTGTTTGCAGTATTATTTTTTAAATTTATCTTTTTATAAAATTTTATGTCACTGAGCTAATTAGCGTTTCTCCGCGGTTTTTGATCTACAGAACTCAACTTTGCTTCTGGTGGAGAACTAAATAATTTTTTTGCCGTTTTCAATGCTTTTTACTACTACAAATTACTCTAAAAAAAAAGTCTAGTTGATATTTTGTTGAAAATATTGTTTTAAAATTGAAAAACAGATGGTTGAACTTAAAAATGTGATGTTCAAAAATTCATAAGGGATGTTTTGTGATGATAAGTTGAAGGAATTAAAATTAATGTAGATTTTTTACTTTATTTAGACAATTCTGAAGACACTTGTTCAATTTTTCTAGAAGAATTGATGATAATACAAAAATTGAAGGGTATATAAAAAAAAATACCCTTTAATACAGTTTTTTGGACATTTAAAGCATTTATCAAGAAAATTTTATTTATTATGATAATAATCATGATTATATTTAAAATATAGAATAATTTTAACATGAGTTATGTTCCTATTTAATGAAAATATAATTTTTAAATTAGAAAATTGATAGCAGAAAAAAAAGTGACGTCAAAAAAAAAATTGATAGATGTTTTACGAAGATAACTTGAAGGAATCAAAATAAATTTAGATTTTTCACTTTATTTAGACAATTCTAAAGACATTTCTTCAATTTTTCGAGAAGAATTGATGATAATACAAAAATTAAAGGGTATATCAAAAAATTTACTCTTTAGTGCAGTTTTTTGGATCTATAAAGCATTTATCGAGAAAATTTTAGTAATTTTGATAATAAAGATAATGATATTAAAAATATAGAAGAATTTTAACATCAATTTTGTTGCAATTTAGTAAAAATATCATTTTTAAATCAGAAAATTGATAGCAGAAAAAAAAGTGATGTCAAAAAAAAAATTGATAGATTTTTTACGAAGATAACTTGAAGGAATCAAAATAAATTTAGATTTTTCACTTTATCGAGACATTTCCAAAGACACTTGTTCAATTTTTCACGAACAATTGATGACAACGTAAAAGTAAACTGGCATAACTAAAAAAAGAGAGCTTTGAAACAATTGTTCTAGTTTTATTTATCGAAAATCTGACAGGAGAATCGACAAATATCTTTTTAATTGGATTTGGCTGGTCTAGTACGAATTAATATAAGTATATAATAGTTTGAGCAAAACCTTCCATTCGAGAGGATTTCCATACGGGATGATAGTGATAAATGTTAGTGGATGGGATAGGAATAGGCTGAGCTATTATTACGTCACCAAAAGTGGTTTAACCGGTAGTGGGTATTCATAGAGGTTTAGTTTACAGTTCACATTGAGATCTTCAGTGGTATATATATTCAGATGAGACTACACAGCTCTATATTGCTCACATGGGGATACGATGAAAAAAGGTGGAGGTGGAGGTGGAGATGGAAGGGCAAACAGAGATAGATACAGACACTTTTTAACGGGAAGCACGGGAAAAATTGAAAACCAATATCGCTTGGAAGGACACGAAGAGTGCTCGTAGTAGTTTATTTGGTGATTTTTAAACGGGAGATTGATTGCATCGAGGCGTCCGCTGTCTCGTTCGTCGAGTTCACCTTTCCATCTTGATCGCTCCCGAGCCTGTCAATATTTTTATCCTGCTCCGGGTTTTTCATCTCATACATACATTTAAACATTTATACATTTATACAGTGATGACACTATTTACATAATACCGATACCGATCCTCATACTCCTCGGTAATTTATTTTCACGAGCTTTTTAGAGTGCTTAAAAGCACCAACGTTCTCTTCTAAGTCTAATTTTAACTTTTCGGCTCCGGAAAACTATTGAAAATTTAAAGCTTTCCATACATTATTCACAGATTCTGATTCAGAAGATTAATTAATCAAATTAAGGACCTTTCAAATGCCAGCGGTGGCTATTTTTAGTTGACAAACATTTTTACTCCGTTAATTAGCCGTATCAGGGAGTAACGTGGACCGAAATATAACTTGCATTAGCGGTCGGAAAATCGATTTCTGTTAACAAGGTTTTGTGTCCGATGGAGCACCACCATGATGCTATTTTTCGGTGTGTATGTCCCAGCTAGAGTTCACCCGATACATATAACACTGACTAAGTGGTGTATAATGGTCACTTAAAAGCTCTAAGTGGACTCGCCACAATGGACCGGCAAGGAAGATCCGCGAATAGACCGTTGAGTGCTGCGTGGACTCCTGTCAATTTTACGAAATTCATTATTTTATTTTTAAAACGGGTCGCGGGGGCGGAGAGAGAAATATTCATAGAAACAGGAAACCGAGGTATTATCTACAGAATATCTATTATTAATCAACGATTAATAATTATAACTACCCAAAAAAAATCAAGTAAATAATTTTTAAGAACTATTTGAATAGATTCCAAAATTTTTTGCCTTGATTCAAAACAATTTAAAATTATTTTTTTAATTTAAAAATTTTTCTCTTGATTCAAATAAATTTTTTTTTCAATTTTCATTCATAAAAAAATTAATTTAAGTTAAAAAAAAATTTTTGAACCATTAAAATAATTTTTAAATATGTTAAAAAAATTTTTGAGCCTCGTAAAATTAATTCAAATAAAAAATTAATTAGTTCAATAATTTATTAAATAATTCTCTTGATTTTTTTTATTAATAAATATTTTGTCTATTTAAAATTGTTAAAATTAGTCTTAAAAAAATTTTCTCCTGAATGTAAAAACTTCCAATTATTTATAATTGTACAGTTGTTTTAAATTGTTAATAAACGTACAAGAAGAGTGTGTCTTAGGGGTACTTTTGAATTTCGGAAAGTTTTGTCGCTCTAGAGCTGACTAGCAGGCTTTCGGATACCGTCGGTAATTCCTCCGGTATTGTTCGGGCATAATAAGGTATTTTAATTGGTAGCCGTTATTATGTTTGGGTTAGAGAGTCGAGGTATCGAGGTTGTACAACAGAGACTCACATTCTCACCGAGAACTCTCCTGAACTCGACTCCCTTGCGGAGCTAGAGCATACGCTGGAATGGATGGAGCTGGACCAACATCGAACAACCAACAACCAACAACCAACAGGCATCGCCGAGGCCGAGTATACTTATACAGGACAGACTCTTTTCCGGTGAACAGGGCCAGGATCGGCAATATGCGCATTGGTTTGGTTAATCTGGTCTCCTCGCGTATACCTACACTGATTCTGACCGCAGGAGGTAGACTCTTGGCGAGCTCGAGTGACCGAGGGTCAACCAGATACCACCCAGCTCACCGTGTGTTTCCAAGTGCCTCGCGGCCGATTAATTGCGTGCCGGTAAAGATTTATCGAGCCGTAAACCTGAAACGGTATTCTCGGTGTTTTTGCCCACGTAATTGCCCGGTACCGATTACTAATTGCCCGGCGATAGCACCTACTCCCATTCCGAAACCGATGGATCCCCATTGTTCTATAGACAATCCCGGGAGCAATCACCAGACACACTACTACTGCACTACAAGACTATTTCAGATACCAGATCAATCTTCTGAGTCCAATTTCTCAACTGGACACTTTTTTTTTTACCGATAAATCATTTTTGATTCAGATTTATTATTGGTTTTCAATTTTGTAAAAAATTTTGCGTCATTGCGTCAAAAAACTTGGTGTTAAAAATTTTTTTGTTAAATATTTAACACTTTTTTGTGTTGATTTAACATTAATTGTGTTACATAAGCAGTAAATGTTTAACATAAAAATTTTTAACACAAAATTTTTTGACGCAAAATTTCTCATGGTTTACTTGTAATTTCTAGTGTAATTTTAAAAATTCTAAATAAATAGTAAATTAATCAACTTTCTGGTCTAAATATCTTGTAGAGGATGCAAAAATGATTCGATTGGCTTATAATAATCATTAGAAAAAAATTTATTGAAAGTTTAAAAGCCTAATTTGACTTACGCTTGACATTCAGGGATGTAACTTGAGAAATTCAAAATTTCTAAAAAAATAATAAACTAATCAACTGTTTAGCCTAAAAACCCTGTAAAAGATACAAAAATGATTCGATTGGTATATATCAATCATTAGAAAAAAATTTATCGAGAGATTTAAAGCCTAATAATACATCCCAACACATAAATGTGGGGATGTAACGTTAAAAATTCAAAATTTCTAAAAAAATAATAAACTAATCAACTTTCTGGTCTAAAAACCTTATAGAGGATGCAAAAATGATTCAATTGGTAATCAATCATTAGAAATAAATTTATCGAGAGTTTTAAAGACTAATAATACATCCCAATACAAACGTGGGGGTGTAACGTTAAAAATTCAAAATTTCTAAAAAAATAATAAACTAATCAACTGTTAAACCTAAAAACCTTATAAATGATGCAAAAACAATTTAATCAGTATATAACAATCATCATTGAAAATAAATTAAACATTTCAATTCTCCAAGTGCTTAAATTAATTTTATTACTCCAAGTATTTAAATATAAACTATAAAACCTAATAAAACAAAACTCTTCTTAAGCGACCAATAAAAAAGAAATCACCTAGTAAAAAATCAATTCCATTAATGTCAAAATTTTTTATGTTCCAGGTAAGTAAGCGGCAATTAGCATGATGTCTAGGCTTCCTCAGTCAGTAAGTAATTAAGTTCTCGTAGTATATCGGCCTTAGGCTCCGAGCTAAACGGGTGGTTCACGTCGTGAAGGTCGTTTAAGCCGTCGTTAAAGCCGTCCTGAGAGGCGCTAAATCCAGCGGAGGAATACGGTCTAAGAAAGCTTTCCAGGATGCTAGTATAGTGCGAGTCCCTGTACATGTATATATATATATATATATATATATATATATATATATATATATATATATACATATAAATATACTGAAGGTTCCCTGGGATGAAGGCTCAGCCCATGATCATAACCGGGTGACTAAAAAATCCACCGGATTTCAATCAACCTTGGAAGAGCTCGTTAAAGACTAATTATTTGGGCAGATTGTCATTTTTTGGTCGGTTACTTTTTAGAGGATTTAATTATTACTATACCCTTGAGCTGGAGGCAAAACAAAAGGCATATGTATATCTTGGGAAGGAGGAGGAGGAGAAGAAAAGGGGGAAGGGGGTAATTATACAAATTCGATTTGGGCTGTGGGTTATAGTTTGAGTCGGTAGGTAAGTTGACTCAGTGTCTATACTTGGTAATGGCTGTTGGAATCAAAAGCTGAAGCTGAAACAGAAACAGAAGCTTCAGCTGAAGCAGCAACAACAACAACAACATGTCACACAGGGCAAAAACAATATTTATCGGTCTCATTCTCCGTGTACAGTCGCTGTTGATTTTGTCTCTTTGATTTCGGATGTTCTCTGGAGTATTTCGCGTCCTTTTAGCCGATCGGAGCCCTCCCTTCCCCTGAACCGGGGGTGATTGATTAACGATCAATGCTTGCATAAAAATCTTAAACTGGTCGGTGACACTAGCGTCTTTTTGCCGCCGCTCGAGCCCAATAAAATTCCTCTCCCTGATGCTTCTAAACCGACTTGGACACACACTAATGAATTTACACGCATGCTTTCCTGTCTGACGGGTAAATGACTTCGATACTTATATGTAATAATAATTACTCACTTTTTTTCCAAGGTTGATAAATTAAACTAAGATAATTTCTTCATTAATTACACTCGTTAATAGATCATGGACGATGTTATGTTCTTCTGCATAAATAACCGATTAATAAAAATTTTCTGGGGGACTTTTTATGATTGAAAAGCCCCGCAAGTTTGTACGATTTTTTTTTTTTTTTTTTTTTTTTTTTTTTTTTAATTATTAATTCAATTGCTCTGATTGGAAAAACTTTGAGTTCTTCGTGAGAACCCTTTCAAATTATTGATTTTTATTAAAACTCTGATTAGTTTCTTATGAAGTCTTCTGAAGTTTGATGAAAAATTGATTGCTGTGACGTTATAAGGCTTCAATAATAATGAAGTCAATTTATAACTAGGAATTTTTTAATTTAATTCGAATTTATTGATATTAATGATACTGATAAAAGAATTTAATAAGCTTTATTAATTTTTAATAAATAGTTTATAAATATTAATAAAAAATAAAAGCTTATATTTAATAAATTGTTTAAAAAAATAATTTATTAAAAATTAATAAATTATTAAATTGTTTTCGAAAAAATGAACTAAAGTTGAAAAATGATTGGAATAACCGGCAGTAAATCTGTAATTGATAATGAAATTGAACTATTAGCATATAATCGGATCTATCACTTGAGAAGTACAGCAGTTTACAAGCCAACTAAGTAGTGACGGTAATTACAGATTACAATACATGAATAATGCTAAAATTAAGAGAATTGATAGAATGAAAATTTATAGAAAACGGTAGCTGGAGATTAAGCCTTTGAGCGTAATAGTATAGTCAACATATCTGGAACGAGTATTTTAATCGATTATTCAAAACGTATCTTCCTTGTGCCTGCACCGTGAAGACCGAGAACGAGAACTGGTACAAGGAGCAGGAGCAGGAGCAGGAATAAGGTATTGCACTAATAGTGGTAATTACTAACCGCGCTATTAGCTTACCTCCATACTTCACTGTTACTTATTGCCATATAGTATGTAGTAGATAGTCTTTGGTGCCGGGCTTTTTGCCCTCATTATGACGCAGGTGCCTCGTAATATCGTAAATTAAATGTCCCAGTAAATTGACCTAAATAGAAAATAATAATTATCGTTAGTATCTTTAGTATACAACCATGAATAAATTATTGTCAGTGTCGGTCGATAAGTCCAACTATTTTTCGCTTTAAATTTTTCATTTCTAAAAATAATTAATTTATGAAAATTTAAGACAATATCTTTAACAAAATAAGTTTTTTTTCCATGATCTACTTCAGAAATTACAATCAAAACTAAAAAAACCAGTCTATGTGTTCTCAATTAAATTAACAGCTAAAAAGCGCAGCGTATGATTGACAGTGACTGATCTTGTTGTAAAATCTCGATCGCAGTGAAATAAAAATCACCTTGTCGAGTGATACGTTATTTAATAGGATTGTTTTTTATTCCATCTATCATATCGCAGTTTATATTTTTTCGCCGGGGATTAATTCTTTTTTCCACTAAAAAAAAAAAAAAAAAAAAAAAAAAAAAAAAAAATCCTAAATCCCTGAAATTTTTTAGCCGACAAACAAAAATCCTGCAATCATTTCATTTTTTATTATTATTATCATTTATCAACTGCAATCGTTGACCCGGTTTTTTTTATCGCAAATATAAATTATTTTCGGCAGCTTGAAAGGTTTAAATGACTCGAGAGTCCAGACTCCAGTTACAGTAGCAGGTTCCGTACCAGCATAGGCACTTGACCAGAATTTTAACAACCGTGTACCAGCAGTCTGATCTGATTCCTCGGGGATTTCTGAGAGCTGGAGCATCGTGATCAAGACGTCTCGGTGTAGTGATCTTCCATTATAGAAAAAAAAAAAAAAAAAAAAAAAAAAAAATTCTATCTTCCATATGTGTATGTATGAATGCACGTATGTACGCGAGCTGAAAGCAAAAAGTCTCTTGACTAGAGTACTGGAGTCCAGGTTAGGTATAGCTGGTAACGTACGAGCTTGGAACCTGGCCAACCCCTATTTCACACGGGCAATGACTGCCGTACCTCGAGTAACCTTCGTTGACCAATGGACCGGTGGATAACCTATGCTAACGCCTCCAACGAAGAAATATGTCCTCATATATATTAAAATACAGGTGAGGGTGATTCCTGGTGCCTGGAACTTGGGACCTGTTAGGGCAATGCCTCACAAATTAACCCACATTAGTGGGTTGCACCTCTAACCCATTTCTTGGTTCAGTCAAGGGCGCACGAGTTTCACTAAATCCATCAAAATTGTAATCACGATTACGAATCGCGGGTGCAATTATAATTAAAACTGCTATATCATTAGATGCTAGATGATAGATTGCAGATCATGGTAATTATTTTTGACCTCCTCCTTCTTTCTGCATAAAATATGAGCAAGGGGGGTAATAAATATCCGTGGGCATTACCCGCAATTAAATGATACCATTTAAATAATTATATGGGGTATTTTTTAACAAACTTTTGCTGAAAAATACTGGAGAGAAGGAGAGTACAAGGAAAAATATTTAGTATCGTATGATATCGATGCGAGGAGCGTACCGGCGAATTTCCTTATCAATCCCAACAACCACACGCGAGCGTGCCGTTGCTAATGGTTTGATTAAGATAAATAAAGCTTAAAATTTTAAGTTTATATACAAATGGCGCCCAACCACGCGATTTAAATGGCCACTAAAGGGTACTGGAGGGATATTGACAGGTTTTTTTAGGGTTCACCGTCTAGAGAGAGGGCTGTGCTAGACTAACAGCCAAAGAAGGGTGAGAATTTATGGTCGGCATTAATTTTAATAGAAATTTTATAGGTTGTAAGTGTACAAGCGGTTTTTATGTTGTTCTGAGAAATTTTTAGTTTAGTTTTTTCGATGGAAATGGTTGGAATATTTTTATTTTGATATTTATTTATATTTTAAGTCAAACGATTGAAGGAATTTCAATTATTGTTGAAGGAATTTTCAATTTTATGATAGAATTGTCCTTTTTTGATGTTTTAATGCAAAAATTTTGATCATAACAACAATTTGTCAATGTTGTAATGATAAAATGATTGAAAAAATTGATAAATATTCATATTTTGGAAGTTTGGACAGAAAATATTGAAGAAATCATCATTAATGTTGAAGGAATTGTTAATTTAATGATAGAATTGTCCTTTTTTAAAGTTTTCATGCAAAAATTTTGATCATATTAATAATTGGTTAGCGTAATTATGATAAAATAATTGAAAAGCAATGAATATTCTGGATGTTTGCATTAAAATTACTGAAGAAATCACCATTAATGTTGAAGGAATTATCAATGTAACATTAGAAAAAAACTTTATCTTTGTTCTAGTGAAGAAATAATCATTTTTGACTACTATAAATTTATTTAAAGCATTTTATCATGATGAAAACTTAAAAATGTTTGTCAAAAATAGATTTTCAATCGATAGATAGTTTAAATTTATTCAACACTGGTCTAAAAATTACTATTGCTTGGAATTAAATCAATAAAACAATTAGAGTGATGTTGTCCGTTCTAAATTCAAGCCATTCATAATTGAGCGTCGGTATAGAATAATCTAAAATAGTCTGAAATGGTTTGAATCAATAAACAGTCTAAATGTAACGAATCAAAATCACGATCTCTGATAAATTAATCAATCTGTCTACATCGGATTCAATTGTCTATATTAATACGTATTTTATTAATTAATTTTATTTCAATTTCCCGAATTTTAAAGCATTTAATTTTAATTTTACGGGTCTTAATGGATTTTTCATTCGATTTAATTAATTAGAAGACGTTTCAAATTTTGTCAATTTCAAGCTTAAAGTATCAAATAAAAAAAAAAAAGTGGAAAATAATTATTAAAATACAAATGAAATAGTTAAAAGATAATAAATCTAAATGTTGCGCAAAATTAAGTTTAATCGAGATGCTCTCGCGTAAAATAGCGAAGCATAATGCCCAGAAATACATTCGATATCGAGGAGCAGGTTGATTTAATAAAACGTGTCTGAAATTTTAAATTTAATTTAGAGTTGTAGGATCTGCCGTCTGGGATTTAAATTGCGTCTGTGCCTCCTCTCAACTCTGTCAACCTTTTTTTTTTCTCGGGTATTTTGAAATAAATTAATAATTTAACTTAAACTCTTATTTATCCTATTTCGCAAAACTTTCGTCTCCAGAAGCGGAAGAATGTTGCATTTATTATAAACACAAACAACAAAATACATTTTTATTAATTAAATTACGAATAATTAAATACCTCAGTTGGACTGTCTCGGAGTAAAAGTTTTTCCTAAATAGAAAATAGACATAGACATGGGATAGATCTAACTCGTTGTTTTAAAACATAACGAATTTAATTTCCCTAATTTCGGATGTAAAACTTCTAAACAACATTCTGCGGTACTCCGGTAATTGAGTAGACTCTATACCGTCTATACATACACACGTATATACTCACAAATATAGACACTGTTGTTACTTCAAGTGCGAATGGTTGTTGCGCCATAATTAACTTTTCAAAAGGAAATTATTCTTTGAATTAGTAATTAAATTTTTTTATTTATTTTATTTCTCTTGAATTTGTTTATTCTGTTCAATTAATTAACGCGGTAAAACTTTTTGACTTGAAAAGTTTTTAACTTTTAGATTGATAGAAGGATTTGTTAATATTTAATGAGCTTCATTAAATGCTTAATAAATATTTATTAATTAAAATTTATTATTCAAAAATTCTTTAGAATAAATCCCTAAAAAGATTTTTTTAAAATAAATAAATTCATTTTTTTTTTCTAAAAATATATATTATTACGAGAATAAGCAAAATTTTGTGGTCAGTGTATTTTTTAAATACTCTATCTCTAGATAAATAATAAAGAAATGGCCTGTATCTCGTGAACTATTGACATTTTTAAAGATATAAGCTCATCTCGACATTACACTCATCAAGACCTTTCATTTAAGTACCCACATGCATTTTCATATATTTTACATATTTATATATATATATTATATATATGTATATATGAAAAATATATAAAAATGCATGTGGGTATTCAAATAAAAGCTCTTGATGAGTGTAACATCAGGATGAGCTTATATTATTGAAAATATCAATAGTTAAAAAAGTGCATTACAATTCATAATTAAAAAATGACCTTGTATCTCGTGAACTATTGACATTTTTAAAGATATAAGCTTATCCCGATGTTACACTCATCAAGACCTTTCATTTGAGTACTCACATCAATTTTTCATATATTTATATATATTATATATATATTATATATGTATATATGAAAAATATATCAAAAATGCATGTGGGTACTCAAATGAAAGCTTATGATGAGTGTAATCTCAGGATGAGCTTATATCTTTAAAAACATCAATGGTTAAAAAATTACAGTGCAATTTAACAAAATTCAGTATTTAAAAAAAGCAAAATGTCATTTATTAACAGTTAATAAATTTTTCTATTTTTGTATAAAAATTTATTTTGATTATTTAATAACTTTATGTTAAATGTTTTTTTGCAAAAAAAAAATTAATTGAAAAAAATATTCGAAGTTCAATTAATAAGCTTGTTATTATAATTTACCAAAAGAAAGTTTTCAAAATTAATTACAATAATTATTCACAGCAGATTTGTTTATTATTTTTTTATAATTTAGACCCACTGCGTCGGAGTCGTTCCATTAGCAGAGAACAAAGAGCTCCATAATATCGGAACATAAAACAAACGGTCAGTGTAATGAATAAAATTAAAATAAACAAACATGATCGAGTGAATGATATATTTGCGTAAGAAGATCTAAAAAGTAATGAATATGATAAAATGAAATTTTCTTAATTACTAAAATCGGTAATATTATTAATCGCGTTATCTTTGAGCCGGTGTAAACCTCCTGAGATTCTGAAATGCCTCTACCATGTTTGTTTTTCCGTCTGTGTTTGCTGTTCGGGTATGCCGAAGCTCTGGCTTTACTTCTACCTCTATCCTCCCATTCCTCTTCTTCTCTCCTCCTCCTCCTCCTCCTCCTCCCGAGTTTGGGCTTTCTCGGCCAGAAAAATCTCGTTAATTGCAATTAGATTTACTTTACTTTTTTATTTTTCTCTTTATAAGAATTATCCTTTTATGATGGATGGGAAATACATATTTTTTGTTTGCCCTTCAATGGCGCATCTGTCATGGAGTTTTTGAACAAAAAAAAAAAATTATGAGTGTGCTGATGAGAGCAAGAAAGGAGTAATGACTTTAATTGTCTAGCGTGATGCCGGTGAAAACAGAAAACTACATAATTGTGGACCGGGACTGAAAGGTTGTGTTGGTGGAAATACTAGAGCTCGAGCTCCCAGATCCTATATATGTATACGAAGAGATAAGTGTGCGAGTATAAGTATACTCGGAGGTGAATCCTAATAAAAGCAATTATCTAGACAATTAATGTACCGAAAGCGGAATTGCGGAAATGCATATGGGACTCTGGGAACAAGTTATGCAACCCAACTTATATTATGAGAGTAATGCAATTTGACCAACTGTATAAGTATATAGGAGCCGTAAGAGCGTATCTACCGTCTCTATGTCTTCTTGAAACTTCCTCGGAACTTCTAAGCCTCAAGTTGGTCATTCAGTTATCTATTGTCAGAATTTCCACTTTCCATACTCTAGATCCATTATACCACTTTACCTAATAACAATGACCGCTATTTATTGTTTACTGGATTATTTGTATACTTATATACTAATGCGAGACAATACTAGACAATAATGATTTTTAGATTGCATTGATAGAATTTTTTGATGAAGGATAAGAGAAGGATAATTAAAAAATGACCTTATATCTCGTGAACTATTGACATTTTTGAAGATATAAGCTCACCCTGACATTATACTCATCGAGATCTTTCATTTGAGTACCCACATCAATTTTTCATATATTTTATATATTTATATATATGAATATATGAAAAATATATAAAAATGCATGTGGGTACTCAAATGAAAGCTCTTGAAGAATATAACATCGGGATGAGCTTATATCTTTAAAAATGTCAACAGTTAAAAAAGTACAGTGCAATTTCATATAATTAAGAAATGACCTTGTATCTTGAGAACTATTGACATTTTTAAAGATATAAGCTCATCCCGACATTATATTCATTGAGACCTTTCATTTGAGTACCCACATCAATTTTTCATATATTTATATATATGTATATATGAAAAATATATCATAAATGCATGTGGGTACTCAAATGAAAGCTCTTGATGCGTGTAACATCGGGATGAGCTTATATCTTTAAAAATGTCAATAGTTAAAAAATTACAGTGCAATTTAACAAAAGTAATTATTTATTAAATCAAAATAGTGACTGCAAGGTTGCTCGTCAAATAAATATTTATTTAAATGAATAGATTGATAGTTTTTTTTATGTAAAAAAAATAATTTACATTGGTAAAAATAAACTACTTAATATTTTTGAATTTAATTTATAAAAATTGTGAAATTTTTTTGATTATTTATTTGCTAAAATATTAATTAAAAAAATATTTCAACTTCTTACGCATTAATCAATGAATGGTTAAAACTGCGTTAAAAATTAATTGCTGTTGATAAATTTAGTCGTTCTCTCAAAAAAATATTTTTTTATTCACATGTTCACATGATGGTTTCAATAATTGAGAAAAAAAGTCCAAACATCACTTCAGTCATCTATCACTAAAAATAAAAACAAAGTAATTACTCCAAAAGCCCGTCATCCAAATAAAAAAAGCACAAACTGAACCAGTCATGTAATATTTCCACGTAATCGGGTCGAATTTAAAACGAGTGTCATTATTAATACCTGCGTCAAAATGGCAATAAAATTCAACAAATCTACGCTTGCAAATAATAATTTTTCATTGGAGCAGTGTTTTATTTTCCTCGATAAATCAATAATAAGATTTTATTTGTTTGCGATGATGTATGTTTGATTTTGATGTGTGCACAAAATGCTGGCACACATCATCACCGTCACACAAATATGGACTGATACATTCGCACATCCCGCGTTGTACAGTCGGGTGACCTAAACAAGCTGAAAATTAACGCGTTTTATCAAAATAACAATCGTTGTCCGGACTAACGTTTGATCAGAGTAAATGCTGAACTTCAGGACTTAATTAGTGCGGACTAGCTATATACACATATGTACATATATTTATATAAATTTCAAAATTTATCCTACATGAGATTTGTTCATAGGCCACAACTACGCGGGGCTGTTTCAATTTATATTTCCTTTCACATCCACACAAATAAATCCAAATATTATTCCATTTAAATATCCATTATTGTATTGACATTGCCGTTTCACTAGATTTAATTAAATAATTTAAATTATATTTATAAACTCGTTACAGGCAGCTATCCGCGGTAGCCACAATAAACCCGATTTAGCGTCATATTAAATTATATCTAGCTCTCCTTCCCCCTCCTTCTACACTGCTATTTATGTGTGTTTCGATAAATTAAAATATAGGCAGGTCATTTCCGGGAAAGGATGAAAAGGACTAGACACGCGAATGGAAAGCCAAAATGATATTAAACATGCCCGGATTCCTCGAGCTGATTTAAAGTTTGAGGCAATGCTGGCGTCTTGTTACGCGTAATATATAATGGATTTTTAGTCGGAAACATCTAGGTGCCGGTCGTAGATCATGAGCCCTACTTCCGTCCTTCCCATAACTCCCGTGTGAGATCCACCCGTTGATTTATTTTACCATTGGGTCCGGCAGTTTCCCTGCGGCTCTATTATCTTCGCGCTAGACAGCGTAATCCCCAGCAATCCTTTGCTAAAAGATATCTCTCTATTGGTTCCTTTTACCTTTTAACTCCAACACTCCGACTCAAACTCCAGTGCCAACTCGGCAATCCAACCGTTTCGCCTTACCACCACGCCACACCACCAATCATTGATGCCGGATCAGGACTGTTTACTCCACTTCACAATCAATTCCCGTATTTTGATATTATATTAGATTTTAAATCCGAATATTTAAGCCCGGATCCAACGGATCTCAAGGGAATACGAGCTCACTGTAAGAGACTTGCTTTGGATACTAGACTTTAAGGTATTGGGGAAAAAAAAGCCTTTGAGATGATAAAATCTGGTACTATTGTTGATACCCAACTTTCCTCAGAAATTCCTGATGATATTTCTTCATAAATTAGCTTATTTTCTTCATTAGAAACTGATTTGACGGCAAACAACCGAAAGTGTCATTTTTGGTTGTCCCAGAACGTTTTGAAATGTCTGCCATTTGCAAACTAATCAACCGAATCAATCCAAATTGAAGGAGGTCTTAGGTACTAACCTAAGGAACAACCCTACCAAGTTTCATCAAGATTCATTGATAACTACCAGAGATATCCTGATGAAAATTCTCCTCTAAAAAGATCAAGGTCATTTTTGGTTGCCTTTTAACGTTTTAAAACAGCTGCCATTTTGAAACTAATCAACCGAATCAATCCAAATTGAAGGAGGTCCTAGGTACTAACCTAAGGAACAACCCTACCAAGTTTCATCAAGATTCATTGATAACTACCAAAGAAATCCTGATAAAAATTCTCTTTTAAAATGATCAAGCATAGAAATATATATTTTTAACGAAACTATATGACTAAATTCCATCAAAAACAAACTAAATTAGATTTATATGAAGAAAAGCTATTAATTAACCTAGATATTGTGAACAACCAAGTTTGTTTCTTCAGTTCTGATGATATTCCTCCATAAATTAGCTCCTTTGTTTAATAAAAATCTTGTTAGATGACAAACAACCAAAAGTGTCATTTTTGGTTATCTTGTAACGTTTTAAAACGGCTGCCTTTTTAAAACTAATCAGCCGAATCAATCCAAATTGAAGGAGGACCTAGTTACTTACCTAAAGAACAAATCTACCGAGTTTAATCAATATTCATCAATAACTCCGAGAGCTAGCTCGACAACAAAGCACCTGAAAATCTCAAAGCATCGAAATTCAAACTTTTAATAAAACTATATTCCAAGATTCCATAAAAGTCCCCTCAAAAGGACAAACGCAGGAAGATTTATATAAAACTTAGCTGAAAAAGAATATTCTTGGAGCAGAAAGCGAGCTGAAAGCCTAGCGCTGTTATGAATAAAGTCGGAAGGGAAAAATGTGTGCGTCTGGGCATCACGTTTCAAATATTTTCTCACCCCCTCGGCCTGTTGTCGCGGCACCGCGGGGCGCTGTAATATGACATCGCAGCGTGAATCCAAACGGAAACGGGCTTGAGTCTCCCGTACTGAAATCAGGCAAAATTCACCCTGGAAAGTGAGCGAATCAAGTGAAAAGCGACAACGAACAAGCAATCCAACGCTCAGCGGGGAAGTTCGAGTTAAAGGGCGTCGCTATTTTTCATTAACCGGTACGTTCGATGGAGCCGTAGTCCGAGAGGGACTTGGCTTTCCTCGGCTCTATTAAATGTTTTATTTGGCCCTTGTACCCTCTTTATCCTCCGAATCTTCTTATTTTCCTCTTCTAACTTTCTTATTCTTATGCTTTTAGTTTTTTCACCCGTACCAAGGATTCAGCTTCTTCCCTCTCTCTCTTCGGCTTTGGGTTTCATCGGGTGCCTTTGTCGCTGAAACAGGACTCCCCTCGCGAATTTCTTCTTATTGCGTCCTCGTCCAACTCATCACTCCTCCTCCTCTTCTTTTTCTTATTTTTCTCATTTTTTGTTCCTCTCCATCTCAAGACTCACAACACCGTTTTTCATCCTCCTGAGGAGTTTATTTTTTCACTTACTTTACTTATACAGTGCACTACATTCTCGGAGTTATTCTTTTCTCGGCGTTATTATTTTTTTTTTTCTGTTCGGGTGTTATTTCCGAGTAGGTGCGAAGCTTCGCTTTACTGTCTAAAGAACAATAGAACAGTCCAATGGATGGAAGTAGGTGCGTTTTAAGTCTGACAATTCGCCCCTCAACTTCTGACACCTCGACACTTGAACTAAACTCATTAACTTTCCTGTTTCTTCGATGATATTACACGTCGGAGACTTAAACTCCTTTCCGCCATCCACCATCCAACATCTACCATTGTTCCTCTTACTTTGCTAAAACTAAAACTTGTACACTCTGTTTGTATTGCCAAGCACAAGCACAGTTGGTTGATGGTAAATTTATCAAAAGCGCGACACACCATTTGCAATATAATCCGTGACGAAGAATTCAACAGGCGACAAAGTCTTTTCATCCTTGCTATAACAATAAATAAGATTTTCGAGTGCTTCATCTGATCAAGCCAGTCTGCCATTCTTCTGTGCAATGTTAACATTCATTCATGTACTTATACGTCCGCATTTACACTCACACACATTGAGAAATCGAGTTATACAGCAATTCAAGTAAAGGTCCATTCCATTCAGCGCCGACATTATGTAAAAACTTTTTCAATCATACGGCAGCCTTCAACGTGTACTCAACGCACACACCAGTCCATGTTCCTGTTCCATGTTCTCTGTTCTCTGTTCTGCTCCCGTGAATTGCTTTCACCATTTATTATTTATAGGGTCAGGAACAAAAAGCTACATTTTATTACTTATATATTTCTATTATTCCCACCTCGCTGGGAAAATATACAGCATAATAAGCCCGTTTATAACATTGTTACAGTATAATAACAGATATTACTTAACAATGACTATGTTGTGGAAAGCTTTTCATGAAAACCATGCTTGGAAAAATGGGCCCTTTGTACTCAACCGGTCAATCATCATATCATTACTTTAAAGTTTTATAAAATCTGGCAATTAGCTTCATTGATTAAAGTTTCTCGGCTCGAGAATGAAAGACGGTACATTCTCATTTTTTTAGACAAAGAATCTTACGGGTTTGTTCTAGGCTGTGTATTGATAAAATCAAGTTAACACATTCATTCATTATTTGTTTTACCTGTACCGTTTTTGTGGTGAATGGAGGTGTTAAGTGAGCATTCACGGAAAACAACACTAGTTTTGTTGACGGAATTTCTGGGTATACATGATTAGGATTCTTAATTATTTTTATTATGAATGATTTTTTTTTATTTAAAATTATTTTAATGAATTAGTGCACGTATAGCGAAGAATGAAAAATTTTTTATCTAGACATAAAAATGATCATAACTTCTAAAATAATGAATTTAGGAAAAAATTAAGAGATCAAAATTATAGCTTATAGAGTTTCCAACAAAAAACGTTTTTATACTATTGGACTATCTTTAATATTTTAGAAGATATAGTAGTTTAAATAGTGACTAGATACTCAAAAATGAAGAATTATTATCTCGGCTCTATAAAAATTATTATAATTACTGAAATATTGATTTTAAGAAAAAATTATGAGATCAAAATTATAGCTTATAGAGTTTTCGACAAAAAACGTTTTTATACTATTAGACTATTTTTAATATTTTAGAAGATATAGTAGTTTAAATAGTGACTAAATAATCAAAAATGAAGAATTATTATCTGGGCACTATAAAAATTATTGTAATTCCTAAATTATTGATTTAAAGAAAAAATTATGAAATCAAAATTATAGCTTATAGAGTTTCCGACAAAAAACATTTTTATATGATAGGACTGTCTCCTATATTTTAGGAGTTATAGTGATTTAAACAGTGATTCTATGTAAAAAATTGGAAATTATTATTTAGGTACTATAAAAATGATCAAAACTTAATTTTTCGGATAAATATAATTATAAAATTCTAATTTCCGATACGTATTTTTAGTAACAGATAAAATAAAAAATCTGAAACTTTTTTACTCCAATTCACAGCGTCTCGGTTCTATTTCTAGATAATGTCGCTGTAATACAAGTTTTTATTTGAATAAAAAGCAGAAATGGTTTTTACTGTAAAGTACAACGGTTATCGTTGAATAATTGTCTAAATATAATTCTGGTAAAAAAGATGAATAACTGGTGATCACGAGACCGAGTTAAGATATTGGACGTATCTAGCTTGGTGGCGTACCAATGGAACCGGGAGGTTATAAATATAATATAAACCGAGGTGAGAAAGAGAAAGAGGAACGGCGGCTAAACGTTGGCTAAAGTAAACCGGAGTATTAAGTTTACGGGTGCATTGCGGTCTTTCCAGAGCGACTATATATATTTTAGATCCCAGTGTGCCCGGTTATCCGCGTAAAGGATGCTTGCCATGGAAGTCACGCGTTCCAGCAATTATTTCTGGCCCCCGCCTCCCACGCAGCCGTTAAAGGGAAGATCCAGAGGATGGACGCTGGAGATTTACGGAGTAAAGGAGCACAGCCCATATCAGTATTAACGACGCAACCTAACCTTCTTCGCTAATCTCAGGCTGCACCTGCTCCTTAAACGTCCTCATAATTATTCGATAACTCGTTTTATAATCAATATTATATATATTGCCTATTAAAGTCAGCCTCACTCTTATTTTATTATATACATACATATATACGACTATATTGCGCGTAAAATACTATTCAATTTATACCAAGATTTAATGGTTACTTCAATGGAAAGGACTGAAAAAAAAAAATAGTTTTAAAAGGATGACGGCGATGAAAAATTCAATAAGCCCTTTGTCAAAGTCACGAGCCTGGAAAAGATTTCATCACGACGTATATAAGTGAATAAGGAAGATAGATTATGTGGAGAAATGTATAGATGTATATGTACAGACATAACCTAACCGCAAAACGGTCTTTTGGGTCAAGTTAAACCAATAATGAAATGGGAAATCACACCGAGGGTATCTAAATTATCTCGACGCGAGCCGGAGGGTGGCTGCATCTCTGATATAAGGATACCATCATATCATCCTACGGGTGTACTATCGCTTTACTGTCTGTCTCTCGTCTCCCTACTGTGAACAAAAAAAGAATAGTTAGTTCAAGAACAATATCCTTTAATCAAAAATATTGATCATGAATCAAGTTTTTTCTCAATGTAGTGTAAAAAAGTGATAAGATATATCTACATTGATTGTTTTGAATTCAACCAAAAGTTTCTTTTTTCAATTTTGATATTTCTTCATAAATTAGCTGTTTTTCTTCATTAAAAATTTATTTGATGGCAAACAACCAGAAATTTCATTTTTGGTTGTCCCAGAACGTTTTGAAATGTCTGCCATTTGCAAACTAATCAACCGAATCAATTTATATTGAAGGAGGTCCTAGATACTAACCTAAGGAACAACCCTACCAAGTTTCATTATGATTCATTGATAACTACCCAAGAAATCTTGATAACAATTCTCTTTTAAAATGATCAAACATAGAAATTTTTATTTTTAACGAAACTATATCACTAAATTCCATCCAAAAACAAACTAAATTAGATTTATATGAAGAGGAGCTGTTAATAAACCTTGATATTGTTAACAACCAAGTTTGTTTCTTCAGTTCTGATGATATTCCTCCATAAATTATAAATTGCTTAATAAAAAACTTGTTAGATGACAAACAACCAAAAGTGTCATTTTTGGTTATCTTGTAACGTTTTAAAATCACTGCCATTTTGAAACTAATCAGCTGAATCAATTCATATTGAAGGAGGTCCTAGATACTAACCTAAGGAACAACTCTACCAAGTTTCATCAAGATTCATTGATAACTACCAGAGATATCCTGATAAAAATTCTCCTCCAAAATGATCAACATAGAAATTTTTATTTTTAACGAAACTATATCACTAAATTCCATCAAAAAATAAACTAAAATAGATTTATATGAAGAGAAGTTGTTAATAAGCCTTGATATTGTTCATAACCAAGTTTGTTTCTTCAGTTTTGATGATATTCCTCCATAAATTAGCTCTTTTGCTTGATAAAAAAAATTTTTAGATGACAAATAACCAAAAGTGTCATTTTTAGTTGCCTTGTAACGTTTTAAAATAGCTGGCATTTTGAAATTAATCAGCCGAATCAATTCATATTGAAGGAGGTCCTAGTTACTTACCTAAAGACCAAATCTCCCGAGTTTGATCAACATTCGTCAATAACTCTGAAAGCTACCTCGATACCAAAGCTCCTTTCAATCTAAAAACTAACTGAATCCTTCAAAACAATTTCTTTACTAAGTCAATAAAAGGATCTTCAAGACAAAATGGCTGCTGACGAAACTCCTTGGTTAAATGCAGAGAAGATTAGATAGAAGGTAATCGGAATTCGGCTTCACCTTCACCCAGATAATAACACCGTGTAGAAGACAGCCCCGGAAAAGTAGGTGTAGCTAAAACGAGAAGCTCGCGCATTGCGTAATTAGCAACATTTGGATAATCAAAGCCGAGTCAACTAGATGCTTTAAAGTTTCGCTCAGCTAGTTTTGCTTTGACGTTGTATTATGAATTTCCATTTCTGGGCTCTCCGAGCGACCCACTAACTCCCGTAAGTTCCCGGCTAAGTAACATTCGCAGCCAGATACAACATATTGTGGATTCCAGAGTTAGAATAGGGATCCCCCAGTCTACATTAAACTTCCTTTCTTCCTTCTCTTCTTCCAAGTCACTTCGTTCCTTTATATGTCTTTCTGCAGGTAGGGGGTGTATATCTTCTTGGTAGTTTCCCTGTCCTGGTCCAAGGTACTTTCCTACTTAGTTTCAGTGTACTCAGGGTATCCCACAGCTACCGGATGTGGTTTTCTCAAGACGCTGTAACTGCTACTGAAGCTGGGTGGGTAATAAGTCGACGACATTTCGCTCTGGAAAAAAAAAAAAAAAAAAAAAAAAAAAAAATCTACAATATCATATTTCTTCTTATAAAAACTTTAGCTAGATATTTACGGTTTTATTTAATTGTCATGCACAAAAAAATCAAATGAGCATTTTAAGGCGTTCACTATTAGATCTTCCAAACTTTCTTCATCTTTTCTTACAATATTTTTTCAGGGAAATTACTCGTCGCCGTTATATTGACACACTTTAAATTCGTGATGACTTAAATTACTCAAATGATAACTCGAATCAAAATCAGAGGGAATCTAGCCGAGTGCCTTTAATTTCCATATAAAAAAATCCTTATTGACTCTTCCTAAAGATATCTTCCGGCTTTCACTGTTCAGTTTATGCAGCACCCGTGGGAAGAAAAGGGAACTGAAAGATAAAAAAAAAAAAAAATATAAAAAGTAAAAGAGTTAAAACCAGATCCAAGATTTGACTAAGCTTTTCTATTCTATTATTTTTCTCCAGGGCGTAACTATAACTATAACCTGGAATACGGTTTTTACAGGCATCAAATTGTTTGTAGCCCGGCGTTTCCCGTAAAGTTTAATAGCAAAAAGGACAGCGAGCTGGAAGTTGGGATACTGCACAAGTTAAACCAAAAGAAGTGCATTCCTCTCTTTCATTCTCAACTTTTAAATTAGATCGTAAAAATAACCAAACATAACGGGTTAAACCGCCAAGGAGATTGGCTAATTCGGTTACTACTTTCTTGCTTTACTATTTTCCAATTTCAATTCCAATGAAACTACTCAAACTCACAACTTTATTATTTCTTATTAGATCGACACTTTTTTTTCTTTTTCTTCCTGGATATTTTTATATTATAATCAGACGGGTTACTGGGTTACATTTTAACCAATTAACTGTGAAATGCTGGACGTTCTGGTAAGAATAATATCGCTCGAGAGGGATTTGATTAAGCGATGTCTTCATCATAACCAATTCCTGTCACTGATCTAATTATTATATTAAATTTTAATGGTTTGATTAGGAATATTATTCTTGATATCGGTTATTGGAAAACTGAGCTCTTCATTTCTTAAAATCATTTCTCTTAATGTTTTTTAAGATTATATTTATAGGTGACATTTACTTGTTTAGTAAGTCAATTCTTTTTATTAAATTTTCATGTGAATTTTTTAAAATATTTTAAGAAAATTAATTCTTTTTAATTTTATCATAAAAATTATTCTAAATTCGCATAAAAAATCAAATTTGAATGATACTGAAGTTAGCCGACGTTTTTTTAATTTCTTGATTTTTTTTAAATAATTAAATTAGAACAAAAAAATATTTTTAAAAAATTGCACAGCCAGTTTTTAAAGTTTTTTACAAATGCAATTTTTTTTTTTATTTTTTGTAATAATTTTTCAATAAAAAACAATTCTAAAAATTTTTAGATGTCGGCTAACTTTATTATCATAAATTTAAAGCTAAATTCAAGAAATTAATGCAAAAAAATTAATTTTATCACAGAATTTTATTTATTTTGAATTATAAAATTTTTTTAAGACTTTATTGGGATGTTTTAATAAAATTCGATAAAAAATAAATAAAATAAGAGCTCCAAAAATTCTTGAGTAAGGTTCAATCTCCTCGGAGACATTAAATCTCAATGGAGCTTGGCGCACTAAAGATTTTAAAGCGTTCTCATTTAAAAAATGAATATAAATAGTGGAAAAATAAAAAAGACGGTGACCGTGTGCAGTATGTGTCATCATATCTTTACCGGAGTAGAACGTTTCGTTCTCGTTCGTTTTAATACACACATATAGATATAGATATATAACTAGAGAGCACACACGGATAGAGCGAGCACACAGTGTGCAATGCGTCAACCAACCAACCACTCTGCTTGTCTCGCCTTCACGCTCAACCTTTGTGCTTCGTTTCGCCTCGGCACCTTTTGCTCGCACCTTTTGTTATACCGAGAACAAAACGCGTGTAAATTGGCGCACCCACC
Organism: Cotesia congregata; assembly: GCA_905319865.3. Classification (NCBI taxonomy): domain Eukaryota; kingdom Metazoa; phylum Arthropoda; class Insecta; order Hymenoptera; family Braconidae; genus Cotesia; species Cotesia congregata. The sequence continues at coordinate 22,467,646 of CAJNRD030001122.1, read as the reverse complement.
AATAGACTCCGTTTTATAATCCCCTACTCACAACAACTAACCCTCTACACACTCAAGTCCGCTAGAATCCGTATTATATCCACATACGACACTCCGACACACCGACGAGCAAAGGGATGTGTGCTCGAGATCTTTCATTCGTATTTTTTTTTTTTTTTTTTTGGTTTTTTTTTTTTGATTTGTATTAGTACGCGAACCCCCGTCCTCTCTCCTATGCGAACTCCCTCGCTTCCTCCCCCTCTACATATGCTCCATCATTCACATGCATACGTCACACATGCATTCACCGACGGCTTTAAATTCTTTTCATTTTTTTCTCCTGTCATATGTCGGATCTTAATTCATTTTTTCTTTCATATTTTTATTTTTTTACATCTACTAATTTATTTTAATTAATCTATTCATTTTTATTGCTTATTGCTCAATCAATAATTATTTTTATAATGTTAATAATAATAATAATAACAACTAAATTATCTTTAAAATAATGAAAATAAATTTATACTTATTTTAAAGGGAGTTAAATCTAAATAACCTTGTATCTTGTGAACTAATGACATTTTTAAAGATATAAGCTCATCCCGATGTTACACTCTATTTAGAAGGCATTCAAAAATACTCTATCTATAGATACATAATTAAGAAATGACCTTGTATCTAGTGAACTATTGACATTTTTTAAAGATATAAGCTCATCTTTATGGTACACTCATCAAGACCTTTCATTGGAGTACCCACATCAGTTTTTCATATATTATTGATATATTTATATATATGAATATATGAAAAATATATGAAAATGCATGTGGGTACTCAAATGAAAGGTCTTAATGAGTGTAACATCGGGGTGAGCTTATATCTTTAAAAATATCAATATTTAAGAAAGTACAGTGCAATTTAACATAATTAAGAAATGACCTTGTATCTTGAAAACTATTGAGATTTTTAAAGATATAAGCTCATCCCGATGTTACACTCATTGAGACCTTTCATTTGAGTACCCACATTAATTTTTCATATATTTATATATATTATATATATGAATATATGAAAAATTTATAAAAATGCATGTGGGTACTCAAATGAAAGCTCTTCATGAGTGTAACATCGGGATGAGTTTATATCTTTAAAAATGTCAATAGTTAAAAAAGTACATTGCAATTTAACATAATTAAGAAACGACTTTATCTCTTGAGAACTATTGACATTTTTAAAGATATAAGCTCATCCTGATGTTACACTCATCGAGACCTTTCATTTGATTACCCACATCAATTTTTCATATATTTATGTATATTATATATATGTATATATGAAAAATATATAAAAATGTATGTGGGTATTCAAATGAGAGCTTTTGACGAGTGTAACATCGGGATGAGCTTATATCTTTAAAAACGTTAATACTTAAGAAAGTACAGAGCAATTTAACAAAATTCATTATTTAATAAAACAAAATTTTAATTTATTTATAATTTACAAGTCACGGTAGTCACATAGTGATAAGGTTGCTAATTTTATATTAAAAAAAGAATAATCATAATGATTTTAATAAAAGAAATACTTCGAAAATCATCAAAAAAAAATATAATAAAAATTTACATACTTTAGATATTAACACCTAATAAAAATTTACTATCGCGCACGCGAGTTCTTAATTGTCCGCCTCCGGCAAGCAGCGCGAAAAGGATGCATACTAGTCCGCTGCAGCAGAAAGCAAGTATTTCTCGAATTAGTACCATTACAATAAAACATTACGACGAAAAATCAGTAGCTGACACATTTTGTTATTCCGCGACAATAAACTTCTGCTTAAATAGACCCGTAAGAGTCAGTAAGTTTACAAAATAGTAATACAGCCTCTTCATAAATTAAAAAAAGTATAATGCAATGAACGTGAAGTTGTAACTCTCGTGATTATTGCAGCATTTAATATTTAACGTTTATGAAAGCTGTCATAGCGAATTTTATTGGATGCACTGGTGTCTCGCGTTATATCAGAGAAGGGGGGGGGGAGAGAAGTTGCATGACGGCGTACATACAGAGGAGTAAGAGTAAGAGTCGAAGTACAAGACCTAACGAGGGCACATGAACTTCCGTGACGGAATAAAGTTAATAAAGGATCGTGAGAGGTATGAGCCTGGTTAGGTTGGAAAGAGGATTTTCGTTCTTCGTTGCTCGATGTTGCGATGTTGCTGTTGGTCTTGGTCTTTGGGATCTCAGTAACTCTGGTGAGCCCAGAAAAGTGTGTAAACGAACAGGCGGAGCACGTATAGAATTCACATCTTATATAGTGGCCGGAGGGTGAAGGTTGGTGTCGATTTCGCACCGTGAATCCCGCCAGCCGCCAGTCGGCACTTTGCTTCTCGACTCAAAACCAGTTTAACGATTTCTCATTATCCACTTACCGAGAATCGTTTCCGTAAGTGGCTCTTTCCCGCTACCATCCTCGAGGATCCAGAGAACAACTCGTGTGAAAACTGAATCTTATGTACTCATACTTTTGCTTATCCTTCCACATTTATATACAGATTCAAGGTAGAATCCAATGGTCTGTATATTATACTATAGTCCGGCCAGTAAATTAAATTCATAAATTTAACAATTATTTTATCATCCAAAATTTCGGACCTTTCCTCTTCAATCGAACCCTTCTATTTATGGATATTTAGATATTCCATGCTCTGAAATAATATTATCCGCGACGCTAATGTATGCATATGACATTCTGTGGATGGTATTAATTTATCCATACACAACAGCAGATGCCTGTATGTTTCTGTACTGGGTAGAGGATATGCAGAAAATTAATACTAAATGAAATTTAAGTCGAGTTGACTGTGAGCAAACACCTCAACAAATACGGAAATTGCAATTTGTGCGACCCAAATGCTGATTCACTAGGATTTGATTGGGATCCTTGGCAGCCACCGGGGTACTATACTGTGTTTTCTCGTTAGCATAATTGCAACCACTTAAATCCATTGAATACGGATTAGCGACCAAGATTGTTGTGTGTGTAGATGAGAACACAAATTTGTGGACTTTTACACCCAACACATGTATCATACTCAATGGGATTTATCTATCACATACATTATGCCTGATGAACCAATTCATTTTATTAATTAAAATGTGTTATTATTATTTTATTTATGCAGTTCCCTTTATACGTTCACGCACATACAAAATAACAATTTATAGATTGCACAAATGAACTATAGCATTACGATGGTTTGTAATTGGTAATTGATTGGATTTACGTCCAAGAAACCATCAATAGTTTTGAAACTTACTGCGTCCTTCTGCCAAGATTCTAAAAAATTTTCAGATCGGAAACTATAACATATGCAAAAAAAGATGATTTAAAAATTGCATCACTAATGATGTAAAAATCCGATTGTACGAGTGGCGTTAGTTTTGGTTTGAGGTGATACAAATACTGTATCACCGTGATGTAGATTCCACATCATAGTGAAATAAATTATGAGTGCGCTACACGCATGCGCCTGAATATTGTTTAGGTTATATTTGTTGTTGATGTTCTGTGTCGTATGTATTTTTTTATTAATTAAGAATTCGTTATAAAAAAAAATGACGATGACTTTGTATGTTCAATGCTAAAAGAATATTGTCTTGAAAAATTTATTTCAAGGTTTGAGAGTACGAATATTACCGTCAAGTTGGTCCCATTTAAAATAAATTAGATACAAAAATGTTATCACCGGGTGGCGTAAATTTAGCATCACCTCTGTTGACTTCACAGGTGATACAATTTTTGTATCACCTAATGAGATTTTAAAGCCACTTTTTTTCCGTGTGGTAGTTTTCGACAAAATTGTCCATCCAATACTACAAATAAGTGCTTACAGGAAGTAGCAAAATTTGGAACATCACAAACGATATTCTCGTACTTTGCAGCTCATCTGCTAAGACAGTTTTTAAAATTAATAAAACTTACCATTCATCTTACAAAAAGTGACAAGATGGTGTAATTAAAAAATCCCGTCAAATAAAAATGACTATTCATCACTGAAAAGCATAAAGTAATTTTTCACAAACCATGAAAAGAGTAACAACTTGACATCAATTCAAATTTTATCTGCACTCCCATTACATTTCCACCATAAAAAAACAGGCCCGCTAACTTTTGTTAAAGGGAAGTGTAATTAATTTAAGTCGAGCAACCCATACTCATCCAAACGTCCACATACATTCAGTTTCTATCCAGTTGATCGCGTTTCTCAGATGATTTGGTTTAACACGCATCTCAGTTAAAAATGATGTTTTAACATTTGTCACCATGATTCCTCGCCTGGGATAATTTTAGCATCGGCGACGAGCATATATATCAGACATGCATACATATCAGGTGAAGAGGGTACAGAGAGAACAATTGAACCGTGCATATGTATGTATGTGCATTTTAGTTTTTCAGCTCGTTCTATCCCGTGAAACAGTTCTTGCTTTTTTTGCATATCCCTGAGATATTTCTCCCACACTGACACTCGGAAACTGACAATGTGTGCACACGCAGTGCGAGGGGAAGTGTGATACGCATGCACCAACACACGGAACATTTGACTCGTACAAATGACACACCGGTCTGGATAGGATCAGTAACCCCTGATGACTTGTCAAATTAATGAGGCCTACTGTTTTATTATTCCATACTTTTTATCAGACGAGAACTTTAAAGAAAGTCATTAGTTAATGTACATACTCACATTCCCACGTAGGTGGTGATAATAATAATTATGATAATAACAATAACAATGATAATAATGACAGTGATAGTGATGGTGATGGTGATGGCGGAGGTGATAACAACTATTCGAGGGATCAATCATACATGACAATACTCGCTCTGCATATTGTAATAGAGGTGTGGTGACACTCACCAAACCACATGCCCCATACACACCAGCTACATACTCGTTTTCCTATCGAAATTATGCGAGCCTAGTTTCTGAGGGATTTCCAATTTACGTACGCTAGGTATACACGCCGTACCCACTCACCAATCTCGATTAATTTCACTTGATCGTGTGATACCTTCTCTGCAGGTGTTGCTTCCTACATTTCCGAAGACTTGTTAGCTCTTGTTCAGTCAAAATATCAATTTTATTCAAGAAATTATATATATATATTTTGGAATAACTCTCTAGTAGCGAGATATTTAGCGACCATGCGCCACCTGTTGGAAATTTCTAAAACTAATTTTGATCAAAAAATTATAAATAAATATATATACATTTGCGAAGACTTGTCCAATCATAATATCAATTTTATTACAGAAACTATATTTATTTTGGAATAACTCTCTGGTAGTGAGATAATTTAGCGACCATGCGCCACCTGTTGGGAATTTCCAGTTCTAATTTTGATCAAAAAATTATATATGAATATATTGGGCTTCATATGATTTATTTTAGTATTTTTACAACAAAATCTATCAAGAATTTGCTGAATAAAGTTTTTAAATTCAATTTCAAGGATTAAATTGAGTTTAGAACGTGGTGTTAATTATCTGCAAAAAGTAAAACATTTGCAGAATGTAATTTGGTGTACTTTTAGCTCATAAGAGCTCGGATAAAAATACCTATCGATTGTGTTCTATCGATAAATAGTTAATCGAGGACTTTGGGATTCGATAATTGATTAGAAGGTAATAACCGTAGTTGGAAGTTGGAAGTTGATAGTTTGTAGTCTAGAATGAGGCTGCGGTCTACGGCAAGCTGAAAAATCTATAGAATTCCAATATATATCTGTTATTGATATTAGGATATACAGAGTGATGGAGCAGAGAGGTTCCTCATGAATACCGAGGACCGACAGTGTTATTGCTCTTGGGATTAATGACGAGGGATCTCAGAAGGAGAAGAGCCTTCGAGTGGAAAGCTAATAATCCAAAACCTGAAGCTTATTAAAATTGCCGATAGATCCACGGTCTTAACAAAATTTCAGGTAAATTAAAACGGATCAATTAACGGGTTAATAACTTATCAGCTGAAAGTAACTAGCGATTTTGACGATGATGGACACTTCCTCGGGTTCTTGAGTCCTTCCTCCCCGATCTTTTGCGAGTAACAACAGATGAAATTATAAGGGACTACGTCAACCAGAAAATAATTTAAAACGGCGTATAATACCTGGATGTATCGAGCGGAGCCGGCGGAGTCACTGGAGTAAACGGATATTAAGATCCCCGAGGTCGAGTTCATGACTAAAATGCAAATATGTTTGAGATGCTCGAGCTGGGCTTTCAGGAGTGAGGGACTCGAGAGACTCTGTGTGGAGTACCTTTTAAATTCCTTCGACTATCCTTTCTCATCCTAGGCCACCTCGGTACTTTTCCTTATCCCATACATCTGCATCTCGCCCACTTTCTTTCCTCCGAGGTCTCTTTTATTTGCATCCTGTAAGAACCTGCCCGAGGCATTTACCGGCACTTGATTTCACCCCGACTCACTTCCCCTTGAGTCTCCCGCCGGATATTTGCCTGAATTACGAACAAAAAAAAACTATTTTGTCCCGTCAACAGTCGCTCATTTTCCGACGAATCAACACACTCCACTCAATTTTTGACCACCTCTGCTTTAAAAATTTCCCCTTTAACTTTGTTTACCATTTCTACCCAAACAATACAAGATATGATAAAAATTATCAGGACCATATTTATGGTAAATTTAATTTATCAAAACGTCTCTCATGATTTGTCCATATCTTCAATTTTAAACCCAAAATTATTAACCTAATAATTTTTCAATAATAATCATTTCAGTTATCCTTCAAATTGAAATATCATCCATGATTTTTGACCATGAATCTTAACTAAAAGATCAAAAATAAGGCAAAAATGATAAAAACCTTTCTTGTAGCAGCCAGAAATCTCTATTTTTTTTTTTATCAAAATGCATGATGTCCATTCAAAACTTTCCAAAATAATCCAACAAGTTTGACGCAATGTCGCACAACACGGATAGTTTTGTGTTAATTAACGCGATTAATCGCCGAAAATGGGCGTTAGAGACGCCTGGACTAGGAAGACGGAATAGGAAGCCTGGGTTGTGTTGCTGTGAACATGCAGGCAGAGCCAGAATGGTGATCGATGCGTCAATCGATTTACATTGGATGGTCACCGACACACAAGTACCACCCGCAGTTTCGCAATATGAGTTCCTGTCAGCTACCTGGTCCATGCCGCCGCATTCATCCGGCGAAACGGCATCACTACTGCGGTTTACGTCCGCATATTGTTGGATTCCTGCACATTCGATCTGTTCAAAGCCATATATAAACATCAATACAATACAATATACTCTAAAATAATCAAAACTCAGATTTATCACCATCTGTTTTGCATTTTCATGTTTTTCGTCCACAGAACCAGACTTATTGTTTTCTCTTCGTCCATCTATTCCTCTTTGCTTTCTTTCTCCACTAACATTCACGCAGATTCTTTTTTATCTTTTTTACAATTAATAGCAGGTATTATTATGCAATTAGAATGGAATTCATTTATTCCCAGAGTGTATGTGTGAACTTTTATGGTGATAATGATAATGGTAGCGGTAGCGGTCTTAGCGGTCGCGGTTTCCGTAAATTTTCAATTTTAAATGCATTTAATCTAAAATTTAGTCCACATATGAGACCCTAACTGTGCCGTCCAGGAGCTGGATAACCGGAGTGTTGTGTAGGTGCAAAGGGTAATCTGAATTGCAGATAGCCTTTTCCGTTTGGAGCTTACTAGCTCCGGGAATAACTCCAGTGGAGTACTGGCCTGGCTACTGCTCTGACCCCACTTGAATCACTACATAGAGACCCCCGAATTCAGAGCAGAGCTCCAGTTAAACCCCATCGTTTAACGACACTAGTCCAGTGTCGCCGTCGGATGCCCACCAATCTCCGGTTAAATCGTCAAATTGATTTATATATTTATCATTCATACACGGATAACACACATGATGATGTGGACATCCAAGTTGATGGACTTCGTCGCACCTCCCCGCCTAAAACTCACTCAGTCCCGCTCGGACGCTTATTCCATATCCTTGCATGAATATTGATGACCAAAAAGACCATAAAAGAAACTTTTATCACCGAGGAAATTTATGAAATATTTTAATCACTGTCGTAAGCAACTTTTCTCTCATTTTCATGCAAACACACAGCTCGGGTCATTGTTTGCTACATTTTTTCGGCCACCATTCAATCTCTTTGTATTGCAGTCCACTGTGCTCGATTCCTGGGTGAGTGTGTGGGGTTATTATATAAATACAGGGGTGGATCTATAAACACACACGAGAAATAAATGAGTGGTAGTATTCTCGCAGTTCATAATAATTCCATATTTCAAGCAAACAATGCTCTGCTTATTGTCATTAGCCGAGCTTAACGATTCTCCCGACAAAACAACCGAATTTTATGGGGGTAAAACCCGGGTCGTTGATAGAAAGAAAAACAAACAAATTTTATATAGATATATGGAGGAAAATAGTGATTGTTGTCGGATAAACAATTGTTTTATAGAAACATTCTGATATTGTTATAGAATTTTTCTGGTGATAATTGATTATTAAAAATAAAAATTTATATTGTTTTTTTGCGGTCTAGTGATTTCTAATCTCCGAATTATGATTTTTAATTTGTTGGATTCTTTTTTAATATTATCCTTTCACAAAAAAATGATTAATTTTTTTTAAAATAATTTTTTTGAATTTTTTTTAATTGAAAAAATTAATTTATAAAACCAAAGAATTCATTTTGAAGAATTTTGTAATTTAATTGAAATGTTCTCTTTCTTAATTAAAGAAATTTTCTACTTTTTTCATGCAATTAAATTTTTTTTTCTTTCAATTAAATGCTTGAAATTGTTAATACTTGGATTATTTATCCCAATAATTAAAACAGTAAAAAATTGAAAAAAAGCAATTAAATAACTTGTTGATTCCTTGAAATTAATAAAAATTCTCAATTAAAAACTAAAATAAATGTTGAATTATGATTTAAATTCCCGGAACATGCAACAATTCAATTAACCGGAACACAGACACAGAAATGTTCAATTGAAAAAGTAATTGAGTCTCTATCGGGAATGTTTATTTTTAAATTTCACAATTAATTTTTTTTAAATTAAAAACCTCTGCTCGAATTTCTTGAAAGTTTTACGTAGTAGGAGGTTATTAGCCCGTGTCTCGATACAATATATAATATCGCGAAAATACATGAAATTATTGCGGAAGTAAAGACCCGTGGGGAAAAAAATTCAGCAATATATATTTATAGACGAAAGCTCGGAAGAGTAGAGGTAACCGAGAAGAAAAGATTGCCGGCGTAAGCCAAACTCCCCCAGGATAAGATCAAGAAAATCGCGTTTGTCTCTTTGTCCAGCTAGCTTGAGAATCCGGAATGCGGTTTCTTGAAGCTACTCCACCAACTTTTTATTCCTTTCGGTTGTTGGCTTTGTCCAGATTTTCACTCTTTCCGAGCTTTAAGTTTGAAGGACGGACCTTGTGGCTGCATGTATGCATTCCGGTACATCCCAAAACTACTCGGGAGATTCGTCTTCTTCTCTTACAAAAAAAGTAACCAAAACTTGTATTTTGTGTCGTTGGACTTACAAATAAATTCTCTTTTTATTTTTCAGGTAACGTATTGCTTTTAATTTCGTGCCAAAAGTATTTTTTTGACTAATTTAACATTCTTTATGAAATAAATTTAAAACAAAAAAAAATATAATCAATAACAAAAAAATTGACTTATGAACACGTTTTTTTTAACATACTTTTCGGAAAAAAATTTTTTTTTAATTTTGGAAACAGCCAAAACTTTTTCCACGACTATTATTTTTGATTTTTCTTTTCTTTACATAAAATATAGCTCTTATTTTATTTTTGATCCATTTCATATGTACATTCTTCATTTTTTTGATGAACAATACCACAGTTTCCATCAAAATCACAACAAACAATTGTTTTTCCTCTATACCAACCAACTGTATCTCGTTTGCCCGCAATACTCGCTCGGTTTATTTATTTAACGCTGGCCTCGCTAATTGTCCCGCTGTTAAGCTCGCAAGATGATAGTTCCAATTTAAAAAAAAAAAAAAAAAACAAAAATGTTTGGCAAACCAATTTGGTTGCGGCTTTTTCTTAAATGTTTCACGACAAACAATTCCGTTTGTTCGGACTCTAAATATTTGAATTCGATTGTCATCTCTTTGACACAAAGTGTTGTCACAAATATTTGTTTTGTCTAGCAATCACCAAAATTTGAAACTAATCGACAAAATTTAGATCATACTTCGGATTTGCACGCTTAGAAGCGGGGTTCTAAATCGAGATCGGGAACAATTATAAAAACTAGAACAGAATGTAGAATGCAGAATCTCAAGCAATTGATCACTGGAAGATAACCTCATTAAAGGGAACAAAGGACAAGTTACCAGGGTAAATGGTAGCTGAAATTGCATCAGCTTGTAGGTGTCATTCCTGTCGGGCCGGTGTTTCACTTCGAGTGGGACATCATCAGTTCCTGTCGACGACACTCACATGCTCGGTATATGATCTATAATAATAACACTTTCGATAATTAATTGTCAAAATTATAGTCGCCTTTATTATAATCCATTATCCTCGATGATAGAGTCCTCCTATCATCCCTCGTCAAAGTTTTCTCATTTATTATAAACAATTTACTGTTGCCAAAACCAATCCAATCATTAAAATAATCATAATCATCATCAATTAATATATTTAAAAAAAATTTATTAAACACAAATAATTATTTTTAATCTTTAAAAAAATTATTTTTTATTAAAAAAAAAATTATTTATTTATCTAATTAAGTAGAATTTTTCGTCTATTTAAATTATCAAAATTATCAAACAAAATATTAATTACAAAATTTAAATTATCAAAATTATTAAACAAAATATATAAATAAAATTTTGACACTTTTTATTTTATTCGATTATTTGTTAACTATCAATGATATTTTTTTTTTTTAATTATTAATTTAGTGCAATCGTCAAATTTTTTAATTTTAAAATTAAATATCTCTAAAACTGTTAAAAAATTTTATTAAATGCAAAAAAATGATCTTTAAATTAGAAAAAAGTCTTTAAAAAATGCATCTGATGTACAACTACCATATCGAATTGTATAATTGTGATAATAAATCTCCCTCTAACTGTAATGATCCCAACTAAGAATGAAATCTGACAATGATGATCATTATCTAAGCAGATCAGTTTCATTGATTCTGATTTGCATTCAACATGTAGCAATGAATTGATAGCCATATGCAAAACATCGACCGGTGATGACGTACTTCTGGACCAGACCAGTCGCAAGCTTCAAGTATACCTATATTTGCATCTATATGTATGAACCCTCCCCTTTCAGTGTGCTTAATGTAGGTGAGGAGTAGATGGAGAACTTTAAACCGGGGATGCATTTAGCGCTTAATTTCGGGCACGGTGCTTAGTTTCCCGATGTGATTCAGTGCCGCCCCCTGTTGCCTAATGAAGACACATGCTTTCAGTGGCGCAAGCCAAATGATACGGCGCCACCCTGCATACGTTCCCGTGTCGTTTAATTCTGTTCCGTTTCATTGTACCTGTTAATGGTCCTCCTCGCTGTTGAGTTACACTGAACACTGCTAGCTCTAGAATTTCTCTGCACGGAAATAATATCGCGGGTTGTAATGCAGTATTAAGATAAAACATTTTACAATACAAGACGGATACTGTCGCGATAAGCAAGCCAGATTCCGAGGTTAGGACCTTATTTCATTGTCGAGAATTATAGAGAGTCCTCTGGGAGCAAAAAATTCTGTTGAATACAAATAGCGCAGTGATATCATTCATAAGATTCATTGTGTGAACTTTATTGGGTGCAGTTTCAGTTTTTGGGACAAAGTTTCTGCACTAAGTTTTAAGTTCTGAGATAAAATGGAATTTTAATAAGAAAAGAGGTAAAAAGATTGGGAGCTGCTACAGGAAATGCAATGAGACAGAGTGATGAAAAAAAAAATTAAATAGGAATGGGAAATTTTGGGTTGCTATAAGGCATCGCTTGTTTTCCGGAAGACGGGCGTCTCAAGTGTACGTTTAGTTTGTCCAAAAGTTGGCTTAACTCGTTTTTGCGTTGATGCATTCTCTTTGGAGCTTGCAGCTCGGGCGAATTCACATCGGGGGCTTAATTAAACCCTCTTAGCGTTTCTGCTAGGTACTCTCTATTCTTCCCGCTTTTACTTTGCTATCGCATTATGTCTACATAGGATTATATTATGTACTGAATGCTAATGTTAATGATAATAGTAATAGTAATTGTAGTTGAAATATTAATGATGAGAGAATTATTGTTTAAAATTATCAAATATTTGGAATTTTTAAATGTATTAAATTTTTGGACAATTTTTATGAAATTTTTTCAATAACAATCAAAATATGAATTGAATCAATGCAAGAAGGTACTTTTAAAATATTTTTGAATTTTTAAATATTTTAACAATACATAAAATTTTTTTTTTAATATTTAATTAGTATAGATTATTTTGGTATATATATTTTATATTTTTTATTTGAAATTTAGAAATATAAAAATAAAAAAAATTCATAAATAATCTATATTATTAAGAGAATAAGCAAAATTTTGTGGCTAGTGTATTTATATGATAAAATAGTTCATTTATTATAAGTATTTAGGCTGCATTTGAAAATGCTCTATATCTAGATACATAATTAAGAAATGACTTTGTATCTTGCGAACTATTGACATTTTTAAAGATATAAGCTCACTCTGACATTACATTCATCAAGACCTTTCATTTGAGTACCCACATCAATTTTTTCATATATTTATATATACATATTATATATATGAAAAATATATCAAAAATGCATGTTGGTACTCAAATGAGCTCTTGATGAGTGTAACATCAGGATGAGCTTATATCTTTAAAAACGTCATTAGTTAAAAAAGTACCATGCAATTTAACGCAATTAAGACATGACCTTGTATCTTGTGAACTATTGACATTTTTAAAGATATAAGCTCATCTTGATGTTACACTCATCAAGACCTTTCATTTGAGTACCCACATCAATTTTTTCATATATTTATATATATATCATATATATGTATATATGAAAAATATATAAAAATGCATGTGGGTACTCAAATGAAAGCTCTTGATGAGTGTAACATCAGGATGAGCTTATATTTATAAAAACATCAATATTTAAAAAAGTACAGTGCAATTAAACAAAAGTCAACAATCAAAATTTTAAATTTCCAAATTCTGAAAAAATTTTGAATATATTTATTAAAAATATATCAATGGTAAATATATGTATAAAATATTGAAAAAAAAAAAATCATTTTGAATTGTAAGCTAGTTAAAAAAAAAAAAGTCGGACATTGCAATTTAATACTACTTAAATTATTTTGTTATTAAAATTATATTCCTGAGTATTATGAAAGTTATTGTCGTAGTTTTAAGTATTCGAGTCACCGTCCTGTGAATAGACGATGAGTTAAATGAGTTGACAGTTATTGAATAAGTAATTCGTATTTAAAACCGGGAAAACGGTAGAACGTAGTAGCTTACCCCCAGCTTGGGGCATAAAGTAACAGCAAGTTATCGGAGAGGAGCCAAAGTACCAAGTTATGAACAATGGCCTGGCTCTCTGATGAATTAATTCCGCGACACTTGCCGAGCTGTTGGAGAGAGCGAGAGAAATAAAATTAATAAAATAAAAAGGGAGGAGGTGTGCAACCGCGACTTGACACCGCAGACGGAGTTTTATTCGTCAGTAAACGTTTTTGTTTCCAGTCATAATTGTAATTATGAGACATATAAATTGGGGATCGCGTTTAAATTCCTGTGAGATTTTTATCGCCGGGTGTTTAGCTCTTTTTGGTGGGTAAAAAAAACCCGGCATCACCTGAAGCCGGTTACGACATTTACCCGGGGAGAAAATCAAGCCACGAGCGGCTATACCCACGGTAAAACGACCAGACAGACTTTGCTTTAACTTTTTGAATCACTCACTTCCCCTTTTAGCCTGTCATCCTTTATTTTATCTCCGAAACTCCCTTATATATATTTTATATATATATATATATATTTATATATTTATACGAGGAACATGCTTTATGTACATTTACTTAGTAATCTCGGGCTGATTGATCGTCGTTTGTTTTTCAATTTATTTTGTGTATCATCGTGCTCCACACTTGAATATTGAATTATTCGATGCATCAACATTCAACAAACTTCAATTAAATTAAATATAAATATAAAACCATAAAAAGTGATCAAACATTTTGAAGATTTTTTTTTTATGGTAATTAACAGAAGTTTTCATTCTCGAGTGTTTTTTTGAGTCGTTAAATTATTTTATAGTCGGTAATGACCTCCCTTGATACAAAAAATTTTTTTTCACTATTTTTACTAGCTAAAAAAATTAATTCAAAAGAAATATCGTTTTTTTTTTTTTAAATAATTACTTCAAAATTTTTAATCATTAATTTTTTTTTTATTCCAAACCAACAAATTATTAATATTTCTCTTTTCTTAAAATTCAATTTGGAAACTTGAGACTAAAATTTGAAGATTTCAAATCCAAATTTTAATCCCAAAATCAAAATGTTTTGACAAAAACAATTCTTTTATTAAAAATATCAAATATTTTACTTAAATTAATTTGACTCCTTTTTGAGATATTTTGAAATTATTAAAAAATTTTTTAATTTTCTATTTATTCTATTTATATTTATTTTATTGCTTACAAGCACGGTATGTGAGTGTATTCCATAAATGCTTGTAAATTAATTAAAATTAATAATTTCTCTAAAAATAATAATATTTAACTAATGCCGTAAGATGGAAAGCGGAGTTCCTAGGGTCCATCTTTACAAGCATGATATGTGAGTGTATTCCATAAATGCTTGTAAATTAATTAAAATTGAATGAAATTAATTAAAATTAATAATTTCTTTAAAAATAACAATATTCAACTTGATTAAATCAAAAAACTTCTTTGGATTAATTCAAACTTAAAATTTCAAAAAGTGAATTTTTTTTTTAATCTTGTAGTTTATCTTAAGTGCTTAAAAATCCATTTTTTTTACAAAAAGTAATCCTTTTTCAGTAGAATAATGTATTCTAAAAATTTACACACCTCAATTGTGAAAACAAGAAACTTTTCTCGAGCTTTAACAACTTTACCATAAAATTCCAACCCTTTCCTTTTAAAATCAATCGCAAATGATATTTCCTAATTACATTATCCGAGAGTTCTCCAACCCTATCCGAAGCAACCCCAAGTATCGCCGGCGAGAGCTTTACGGGAGAAAAATCAATGTTAACCATTGTGAAATCGAGTAACTTTTCGGTGTCGTCAGTGTGATATTAATGATTCTTTCTGCGTTTTTTCTTCCGCTATCTCTTCCAGGGCCGTACTTCGACATTTTTCCACCCCAAATACCTTCCATTTATTACAAACACCTAAATTAGAGAGCCAAGGTCAACACCGGCGGTTTGAAAAGTCATTTCTGCGGCGGACGATGTCAACAAAATTCCACCGACAATATGACATTATCAAATTATCACTCGGAGGAACACGGAGCGAATTGAAGGGGGAGTGAAATCTATAAGGGAGCAAATAAAACCGAGAAATTGTAACCGTAGAAGAAGGAAGCAGATACAGAGTATGTTGGAGGAAAGGGAGTTGGTGACAGACAGTGATGGGCACCACTTTATCCACGACACGGTTCTGCGCTTACCGCAGCCACCCGCTTACCACGATCGTCACCCATGACCGATCTGATCCAATCCGAAGCAATCCGGCATCCCTCCACCTTGTCAGTCCATCTGCGCTCTTTATTCCTCGCTCTTGCTCTCCACCTTACACGTCTTCCCGTGTTCTAATATTCCTCCTTATTTTAGCATACATTTTTCCTTCTAATCCCTCTACTCCTGTCGGGATTCTACATCCGACACTTTTCTTACCAGGTTCCGATTTTAAACGCGTATTAAAAACACCCTCAGGCACTTTCCTGATCAATATACTTCGGAAATTTAATTTGCAAGGCATCAGCTGTGCCTTTATTATCGCTATGAGCCTCCCTATTATTCCTCGCTTATCTATTAATTTTATTTTTATCTTTGTCAAACAATCTGATAGTGATTATATTATTAAATTTAATTATTATTAACATATTACTTAAATTATCAATTTTTGCTTTATTAATTCACTTAAAAGTTCTTAATTTTTATTCCTTATTAAATTTCTAAAAATAATTTCTTGTATTTAATAAATCAAAATTTTTATTTTATTTAAAAAGTTAATGTCAAGAATTTTCCTCAATTTTTCTTAATAAATATTTAGAAAGAAAAATTTATTATGTATAAAATAAAAACTAGAATTTTATTTTCAATAAAAAACATTTTTTTTTAATAATTTAAAAAAGATTCTAAATTTGATTAATAATTTTTTTATTCGATATTTAATTTAAAATAATTATTATTTTTTATTTTTTAAATAAATCTTTTATTAGACTGATAAAAGAATTTATTAACTATTAATAATTTAATTTATTTAAAGACGATTATGTAATTTATTAAATTTTAATAAATATTTTTTAACATTCAATGAATATTTATTTGGGAGGAAAGTACATTTATTCGTAATTAATACGTATCTATTAATAGGAGATTTATTAACAGTTAATAAATATTTTATTGAGTGAATTTGTTTTATTTTATTGAATTTTTTTAAAATATCAAATTCTATCACAGCTCATAATTATCTTTTATATTTTTAAATATTAAAAAGGTTAATTTATTAAGTGAATTTAATTATTATTATCTATTCCAGCTAGTGTTATAAAAAGTGTCAAAATAAAATTGCTATTTTTGTTTTTTATTTTAAATAAATATTTATTAACTGTTAATAAATCGTATTGAATAAATAATTTATTAAATCCTATGATGTTAAAAAATTATTTATTAACATTTAATAAAGCTTATCAAATATAAACAAATCCTTCTATCAGTGTAGCGAGCAGAAAAATATTTATTTTAATAATCAGAAACTAAAATTGAGAATTTTTAATAATTATAAAATTTGTTTTCTAATAAAGCTAAAAATGAATTATTGAGTCAAATTATAATTAGTTAATAAAGTTAATAAGCTCTAAAATCTCGGAAAATGCCCCAGTTAGTAAACCGGACAAATGTATTCGAGCGATAAGAGACCAGTCGTCGAAACTTGCCAAGCATTGTAAGCAATCCTAAAACTTTGTTTTGTTAACTTCGAAATTCGGTATTACATCAAACACATCACAACTTACATCTCGTTGGACTTTGCGAGTGTGGAAGGTGGAGCTTGCAAGGCTCAATGACGGGGTTGGAATAACCTGGGATTATCCACGTGGGAAGAGGCAGCTGACGCACAGCTTTTATACTTGCGTTACCTTTATATTACGTAAGAGACCATCGATAACATAAAACTAGGGGCGAGTGAGTGGGTGTGTGCCTACCACAAACTGGGAAGAAGCGACTACTTTGTTCCTTCCGGGTCTGAGCAGCCGTCAGTCCAGTCTGCTATCATTCTATTTCATTATTTTAATAATGTATTCATAGACACCAGCTATTGCCATCTATAGCCAAAGTGGCGTCAGTCATTTTTAACTCCTGGCAGTGTTAGCTGGTGCGGTGTAATGATAGGTATAAAGTTACTCCGAGGGAAGAATTCCCTCAACTTATTCCTAGCCGCTAACAACCCCGGCATTGTTCGGTATTAGATTGGCTAAAAATACAAACCATTATATTGTATTGTGTATTACGTGGTTGGTAATGGTGAAATCGATCGGTCTTTTAATTTTGAATAGAAGGGGAGTTATTTCCGTATTTGACTTGTATTATCAAGCTGGCAAAGGTTGGGCGAATTTTAAATTTTATTCAATTGTCGGTCTGCGAGGAAAAGTTTTCCTTCTAAGTGCTACGTCCTGATTTTATACTCCTATGTCGGGTTTTTAAGTGGGGAGGTGTTACGTTTAGTTGCGGCTCTGAATGTGTCACCGTGACAAAACGACACGTCTGGGAATACCGACATCGGCGCCATATCGCTCTGCCTGAGGTTAATTATTCCGGGTCTCCCTCGACACTTTTCACGCATTTAAAACTAATATCATTAAGATAAGTGCGAAAAATTAATCATAACCAAGAATTTTCATGCTTCAATTTTTATGAATTATTTTTATTAATGGGTTAAGTTACTTTTTTTTTTATTATCTTTTTAGTTTGAAATGTTTTAATTAAAATGATACATTGTAAAAGATTTAATTTTTCTTTTTTAAAAATTATTTTTTATGATTTTAAAAACAAAAGTTTTACTAATTTATTATTAAGTAGTGAATTTATATAATTAGAAAAATTTTAAATAAATTAATTTATTTAAAAAAAATTTTATTAATTTTTAAATAAATTAATTTATTTAAAAAAATTTTTTTCGAACTTTTAAATTAATAACCATTTATATTTTTTTATGTTTCAGGTGAGTGAATTTTTCAATTACTATGGTCATATGCATTAAAAGGGTGAAAGGTATTTTATATTTATGTAGGAAAAAAAAAATATTTAAAACAAAATTGACTAAAAATTACGAGAGCTCTTTCTTAATTGTCAAAAAAGAAAAAATTCCAACAATCACTTATTCTCAAGTTCTACGCGAAAAAAAATTCCCCCGAACTCTAAGTACACCATAAATCGTGACAAGTGTTCACCCCTCGGGCTTATCCACATCCTAAAGAGCAAAACACCCGAAAAAAGCTCATTATGAGAGCGGGACTGAAGCAAGCCATGCGTATGCCTGTAACGAAATATTGAATATTAAATTACACATTATATAGAAGTTAGCAAGAAATAAAATAGTAAAAGCATTGTTTACCAAATTATTTTCGGTTAATTAATGTGCATAACATAAAGTCTCGGTGAGTGGACCATTACAATCTATTATGTCAGTATATAGAGATATATAGAATAGAAAGTGTTGAGCAAAAGCTCGGCTATAACGTGTCTAGTGGAATCAGTCATACGTACATGGTAGATACGAAACAAGGTACCTAACGAGGCGTAAGGAGATTTCCGTACCCCCGGGCTAACTTTACAATATTATTCTCTATAGTACCTACCTAATACTCCGTCCCAGCTTACAAGCTCACTACTATCCCCCGTAGTTCCCTCTATCTTCAATCAAACGTACTATCACCGAAATTGCTATTGCTTATTTCCACTTTTTACAGTTTTATTATTAATAAAAGCCTCTCGTATTTTATTTTTCATTGTTTTCTAGATCATCGAGCCTTGTACAGGTCAATTTAGCCATAAATGTTCATATCAGACAATTGATAACGATAAAACATGCATTTTTATATTTATTTCTAACTTGATGCATTTTTTAGACACGTATTCGTTAATTAACGCCATTAATTAAGTAAAAATTAGTTTAATAATTGATTAGATCACCCAAAAGCCACCTAAAAGTGTAAAAATTGATATTTTTTAGTTTGTAACTAAATACCTGAATTTTAACTCTCCTCTAGTGAGAAGATTCAATGATCATGCGCCACCTGTCGGAATTTCTCGGTACTATATTTAATAAAAAATTATTTTTGGACATATTGAGCTATATCAAGCCTGATATGGCCGGCAGGATTGTGAAATTTTCAAAGAAAAATAATACATTAAAAATACCATCCATTAAAAAATTATTTTTCAGTCAAACAATAATCCTATTAATAAAAGCCTCTCATTTTTTTTTCTTCGTTTTCTAAATCATCAAGCCTTGTACAGGTCAATTTAGTCATAAATGACTATTTTAGACAATTTTTAACGATAAAACATGCATTTTTATAATTATTTCAAACTTTATGCATTTTTTAGACATTTTTTCGTTAATTAAAGCGTTTAATTGAATAAAAATTAGTTTAATACTTGATTAGGTCACCCAAAAGCTGCCTAGAAGTGTAAAGATTGATATTTTTTGGTTTGGAACTAAATACCTAAAATTTAACTCTCCTCTAGTGAGAAGATTCAATGACCATGCGCCACCTGTCGGAATTTTTCGGTACTATATTTAATAAAAAAATTATTTATGGACATATTGAGCTATATAAAGCTAGATAACTCCTTATATAAGCACTAGGATTGTGAAAAATAATACATTAAAAAAACCATCTATTAAAAAATTTTTTTTAAGTCAAACAATAATCCTTTTTGCCAAAATAAATTCTCGTTTCAAAATTTCTCAACTTTAAATTATAATTGCATCAGAATAATTTTATCCTTCAAAGCAAACGTAAAACTTTGTTCCGGAATCGATTCTTGGTAGCATAAAGCCGGCGCTAGTATTACTAATTATTTGTCCAAACAAAGCAATCCATGAAAAGCATCAACTTAATTTCCGAGCCTGAAATACTGAGTATATATTTTGATAACAATACCATTCAGTATGACGGTATAACTGTATCTGGGTACTATCTCCAATGTTTACACTTTTAGACGGGATCCGTTGAGTGAGGTCTGATGCTTTTCGCAGAATTACTATTTATTTTCAATGAAAACACAGAAAGCGAAGGAAGTAAAGGAAAGACCAAAAAGCCCGTCTAAATAGCTGTTATATCACTCTTCCTGAAATAGTTCTAATGCACTGCTATTTATTTTCAGCGCAATAAATATGAGGGAAAAACAGTGGTGGTGTTCGCCACAACCTCTACCTCAACCTCAACCCCAGTCTCTGCTTTTGTCCAGAGAAAGAGAAGGAGAGCCGTCTGGTTTTATTATAGTATTTGGCTTAGTGACAGATAGCCGATAAGTAAAGGGATAGATCGGGATGGGAATAGGGATAGGGACATAAAACGAAACGTAAAAAAAAGAGCTAATGATAAATTTGCCGGTAGATACGAGAGCGTCAGTCCAATCGGTTTAATGCGGGTTCTCTTGAATTATATAGAGTGACACGAGATTTTCACTCCTGGCTCTCTGCAATCCCGTGTGTAACTTACACAACTTCTGTTTCTCTCCCCTGCCCGAATAGAGACTAACATTGCGACTCGGGTCTGCTCGCTCCCGTGCTATCAAAGTGTGCGACGATAGATGAAAAAAGCACACACACTTTCAGAGTGATCATTTAGCTGACAAGCTCATAAATCAAAATCTCTCAAGAGCAATGCCAGTTTTTCACGTAAAACTCCCTCCTTTTGCCTAACAGCTTTTTCATCCCTTCACCTCCACGCTAATACTTTACTTCTTTCTGGTTTAATAAACTCTGATCTACACACAATGATTATCGCCGAATTCTGCTGGCTTTCAAACATTTTTTCTTCTTGATAAAAAACTAACAATAGAAAGGGATAAATTTTTATACATCGGCCATATTTAGATAAAAAATAAACCATTTAATTATCAATATCAACGAGTGGAAAATGTTTATTTTATTTTAGTAAGTTGTCAGTCAAAGTGCAGTTAGTTTAATTATAGTCCCAGCAAGTTAAACTCCACACTTTTGCCGTGTTATTATTATTTTAGATGACAAATTCCTCCGCTTTCGCTCGTTATGTATGGGTAGATGGGTAGATATACTTCGGATCGATATATATAGTATAAACATCTGGTAATTTGATCGATTCGGTGAGTTAGAAATGGAAATGCCTCGCGGTAAAATGTAAACCTGTCTGACTGTTGAAAACTTGCATTATTCCGCTCGTCCGACTGTGAATTAATGTGTAATCTTTATATATTTGATACAGTACTGCTAACTCTACTATTGTGCTCGGTTACGAATATACGACATCTATCGGAAAAACTTATCGATACACTTGAATATCTTTAATATTTTCCAGATAAATTTTACATATCTCTGAATTAAAAATTTTTTTTTCAATAAAAAAATTCAAAATTAAATGCGCAATAAAATTACTAGCAACTTTGCAGTCACTATGTGACTGCCGTGACTTGTGAATTATAATTAAATAAAATTTTGCTTTATTAAATAATTTTTGTTAAATTTCACTGTACTTTCGAAAATATTGACGTTTTTAAAGATATATAAGCTCATCCCGATGTTACACTCATCGAGAGCTTTCATTTGAGTACCCACATGCATTTTCATATATTTTTCTATACATATATACGATTTATATAAATATATGAAAAATTGATGTGGGTACTCAAATGAAAGGTCTCGATGAGTATAACATCGGGATGAGCTTATATCTTTAAAAATGTCAATAGATCACAAAATACAAGGTCATTTCTTAATAATGTATCTAGAGGTAGAAAATTTTTGAATGCAGCCCAATATCATCATAAATTGACTATTAGTAAGAATGATATGAAACCTTGAAAAGGCACAACTTCAGGCCGACCTTTCTAATGATAACTAAGTTAACTATAAAACCCATTTTATCATATAAATACACTGGCCACAAAATTGTTTTTATTCTCTCAATAATATAAATTAGATATTTTCTGCTTCCACTATCGTATATCTTATAAAAAACTTGAATAAATAAATAACTCTGTAGAAAAATCCAGCGATAATCTCCAATAACTGTAAATAATATATCAAGCATTGCCATCAACGGGAGAAATACCAGCAGTAATTTATTGAAATATCTCGCGTGTTAAAAAATGTACAAATTGATGATTAATTTATCGAACAATCAGCTAATGAGTAATGACTAACGACAGATAAGGATGAGACGGGATAAATATTAACATCGGAGTTATTTTAAAGATGGGTTATTTTGTGATGACGGTAGCACTGGTTCCCAGCTCTTATTTCCCAGTTAAGTCGTACATGACCAAAACGGAGTTGTCTGATTGCTCGCACGCTTGTTCCCGTCGTCACGCCATAGCAAGAACGCGACATTATCTATCACCTCGCTGACGGGTTGTCAATTATAATTAAACGTGGCTTACCGTATCATCGATTTTATTTTAAGTCCACAATCGTTAATTGACAATCGGGAATTATCCGATGACGAGGAAATTAAAGATTAAAATGAAGATGACATGACAAGTGAGTGGAGAGAGTGTGGGGTAACATTTAACACGGAAGGTGAATTAGGAGCATTAAATAAGTAACAAAGATTCTGTTGAAATTGGTCGCGAATTGCCAACCGGGAACGGTAACGGGAAAAGCGAGCAGAAATAGGTGTTAAGGGTTTGCATATATTATTAATGGACTTAGTGAGCTGTCAGGGAACCTGCTGACAGCTACTAGGTCTCAACCGCTTGGCTTGGCTTTTCAAATCCTCGGCGCTTTCTATTCGTTGCCTTCCGTCCCCACAGCATTTCAGAGAGCTGTCGTCGCGAGTCCGACGTCGATCCTCCGTCCTGTCCTCCGTTTTCTGGCTCCCTTCGGCTCACGTCTCTCTGCCAAAGCTAACGGATCTACTTTCCTCCTCCTCGTCTTTTTCTATTCCAACTGCCAGTCGCAAACTTTCCGATAGACGGAACCAACGGCTTAATTATTTAAGCCGAATAAACCCGCTCCCCCATGTGTCACTTGTTCATGTATTTATAACTGGATAAAAGGAAAAAATAACTCTCTTACTTACTTTTTATTGAAGATCAATGTCAATAACTCTCACGAGAACTCTAAATCTATCTCTCAGTCTAACTAAGGGCAATTAAATTTAAAACGTCTAATGGATGTCATGTTAATTTGGTAATTTTGATCGACACCGTTGAAAATTTCCTTGATAATTTTATAAACTGGTCCAAAAAATTTAGAAATACTAGTGCGTTCTATTGACAATATACTTAAAAGGCGCCATCTATTAAAAGTTTGGTCAAATAACATCACAGCTTTTGGGTTGTTTATATTTCATCCGAAAGTGAACTATACATAATTAAAGTTTTGCTTTATTAAATAATGACTTTTGTTAATTTGCACTGTACTTTCTTAAATATTGACATTTTTAAAGATATAAGCTCATCCTGACGTTACACTTATCAAGAGCTTTCATTTGAGTACCCACATGCATTTTCATATATTTTTCATATATACATATATATATATAATATATATAAATATATTAAAAAGTGATGTGGGTACTCAAATGAAAGGTCTTGATGAGTGTTATGTCGGGGTGAGCTTATATCTTTAAAAATGTCAATATTTTACAAGATACAAGATCGTTTCTTATGTTAAATTGCACTGTACAATCTTAACTATTGACATTTTTAAAGATATAAGCTCATCCCGATACTACGCTCATCAAAACCTTTCATTTGAGTACCCACAT
>CAJNRD030001122.1:22252478-22442009 GCA_905319865.3 Cotesia congregata | reverse complement strand
TTTTCATATATTTTTCATATATACATATATATAAATATATGAAAAATCGATGAGGGTACTCAAACGACAGGTCTCGATGAGTGTAACATCAAGATGAGCTTGTATTTTTAAAAATGTCAATATTTCTTAAGATACAAGGTCATTTCTTAATTATGTTAAATTGCACTATACTTTTTTAACTATTGACATTTTCAAAGATATAAGCTCATCCCGCTGTTACGTTCATCAGAAGCTTTCATTTGAATACCCACATGCATTTTCATATATTTTTCATATATAAATATATGAAAAATTGATGTGGGTACTCAAATGAAAGGTCTTGATGAGTGTATCATCGGGATGAGCTTATGTCTCTAAAAATGTCAATATGTCACCAGATACAAGGTAATTTCTTAATTATGTATCTAAAGATAGAGCATTTTCGAATTAAAATATTATTAAAAAGACACATTGATGCTAAAAATATTTACTAATTATTAATTTATGATGAATGTATATTTATAAAAATAAAAAAATCGTAGGCTTACTAACTAAATAAATAGATCTAATCAAATAAATTGACCAACAGTTAATAAATTCCTGTATCAGTAAAGAAACAGCTCACCTAATCACATAAATGATTGATTAATTAAAAGCGTATTCCTTTGGACATGTGTGACCAATTACTCAGCGAAGCGCGTTAACTATCATCGGAAATGTATACAGTAGCATCAACTCAAGTTTACGGCTTAGAAGGAGGACGAGGACGAGGAAAAGGTAGAGCTTAAAGGAAAAGTAAAGCAAAAAGTCCTTAACTCGTACGTATATACCTGTTATGTACTAGCTATACGACGGGTAAATATTTGATATATATATATATATATATATAATGTATATATATATAAGGAAGAGTTGGCTGGTTTGGTGAACGAGAACCATTTAACCACTACACGCAGTCACCAGTCACCGTTCACACAAGTATCTCACATTTCAATCGATTGGTGGCTCGTTCCTTCTCAAAAATTAACAACCATTATCTTCCTCAAAAATCGCTTGCGGCTACTTTAATTATTTATTTATTTATTTATAGATATTAACGATTGACTTGCGCGATTAAATTAGAGACAGAATTAAGGATTAAAGGAGGAAAAGTATTGCTGGAATTAGTCCGGACTAGACCGAATTGAGCTGGTAAAGTCGATTAACGATATATAGTGGAATGTCTTGTCGAGCTATAGGTACCAAGTAGCTATTACCCAAGATTAATCGGACCTCGGAGTAGAGACTCGCGCGAGCTTCTATATACTAACTGCTGGCTGAAGCTCCAGCTCAACCTATGTACGGAAAAAAGTTTAAGATCTTTACTTAGGGTAACATCCAACTCCGAGAAAGAAACGACCCGGAACCAACAGTTTCGACGATCTTCCTATAAAATATGTGCCGAGTAGTCTCCTCATTACTTTCGTTACAGCTTCACTCGATACTTTTTTATTTACCGCTCTTCTCTTATTGTCAAATTAGTTCGGCAGATATTTATTGCTTTGAAATTCGATTGATACTTGGAACTTTGGAATATTTTAAGCGAATCGAAGCGGTTAATTCTAAATTTTTATTTAATAAAGACTACACAGGAAAAAAATTTACTTTTGAATCAAGTAAAAATTTTGAAGAACATCTTTTTGAATCGACGAGAAAAATTCCCAAATTTGAAAATTTTTTCCGGCTTAAGTTAAATTTATTCGATTAAAAAATTTTTGATCTTGATTTAAGTTAATTTTTTTTTTCAAAAACTTTAAAATTTTTGGGATAAAAAAAAAGTCTGGATAAATATTAATGTTTATTTTTTTTTTGAAATCTATTTCTGTAAAAATTAGCCAAAAAAATTGGATTATAGTAAAAAATTCTATTATCAAAAATTTTGAATAAAGTTCAAAAATTTCAATTTTATGATAAAAAAAAAAAAACGTGTCAATTTGATCAACTGTCCGTAATTACAACTCATAAAAAGTATTCTGAGGATGCTGAGAATCAATTTTCCAAATAATAATCATGCCTATCGAATTAAAATTAATCTTATTTGCAAGTATCAGGCATTTAAAGAGAAAAAGTGGGCGAATCCTATAAATTACAGTGCAAAGGATTCGAATTTAACCGGGTAATTTAAATATATTCTCGAATTGGTACTGATGCACTACACAACACTTGAGATATATAGATATATATATATATATAAATATATCCAGACCTACAGATCTCTCGTGAAAGGCAGACTAAATACAAGGTTATAGAGGAGAAACGAGGGGATTTTCAATACGATATCTGATACGTTGCGCGGAGCAAATTATTCTCTCGGGGAGGAATATTATCGGAGGTGATACACGTCGAAAGACGGGTGAATATCGGGTGAAAGATGAGGAGAGCTGGATGCCGCGTCAGTAACTCCACTGCTGGCTGTACCTTTTGATAACCATTATGCTTCCAGTAACATACTCACATACTTGCATTCTCGTATGAACGCTTGTACATCGCTGCCAAGATATTATGGATCGGAATTTTTATCGGGCGTAATGCGTCCTATCCTTGGCTTAAACATTTCCATTTAAATATTCAAATTTCCGGTTGTATTATCACATCGAGTTATATTTATCAAGACTAATCGACTTATCAAAATGTAGGGTCTTATGATCATAATTATCAACCTTGCAGTTACCATATGACTCCCGTGACTTGTGAACAATAAATGAATAAAATTTTGCTTTATTAAATAATGAATTTTATTAAATCGTACTGTACTTTCTTAAATATTGACAATTTTAAAGATATAAGCTCATCCCGATGTTACACTCGTCAAGAGCTTTCATTTGAGTACCCACATGCATTTTCATATATTTTTCATATATACATATATATAATATATATAAATATCTGAAAAATTGATGTGGGTACTCAAATGAAAGGTCTTGATGAGTGTAATGTCGGGATGAGCTTATATCTTTAAAAGTGTCAATAGTTCTCAAGATACAAGGTCGTTTCTTGATTACGTTAAATTTCACTCTACTTTCTTAACTATTGACATTTTAAAAGATATAAGCTCATCCCGATATTACACTCATCAAGAGCTTTCGTTTGAGTACCCACTTGCACTTTGATATATTTTTCATATATTCATATATATATATAAATATATAAAATATATGAAAAATTGATGTGAGTACTCAAATGAAAGGTCTTGATGAGTGTAACATCGGGATGAGCTTATATTATCAAAAATCTCAATATTTCACAAGATATAAGGTTATTCCTTAATTATGTATCTAGAGACAAAGATCTAAAAAACAGATTTTATCATATGACTATTTTGAAAACAAAATTTTTCTTATCCTCTTAATGATATAGATTACCCGATTTCCGTCAAACACCGACATCAACATGATCAGGCTTGACCTCTTGGATTTGTATCCAGCGTCTACTAATTTGCGGGCTGTTTGACGTGTCTTGGGATAATTGTTAATTATGTTTAGAGAGACCCATCTCAATTTCCACCTCGAGATTCCAATACCTATCTCTGTCTCTGTGTCTGTGACTGTGACTGTGACTGTGAGAGTGATGATACACACCTTGACACTTCAAAGCTACGTTTAATTCTTGCTCCAGTTAACCAGACTCGCTGATGATTAATTAGATAAATATAATCAGGCGAAATGTTTCAAAACAACCGATAAAATTTTTCAGCTAAATTATTTCGTCAAGAAGACGCGGTTAAATTTTAATAAACAGTTTGGTTGATCAAAGCAAACAAGTTCGTGGCAGTGTTATTAAAATCAGTTACCGTCCAGCAGAATTTAATTTGACAGCTCGTCGTTTAGTTAAAGAGATTGAATAAAGTTATCAGCCGAAGTTTATAATTTTTAAAAATAACTTTGATCAAGTTAACAATAAGGCGTGGCTTAGTTTCTTTACTCTCTTATTAGCGGGTAAAGTATCATTCTGGCATCTTCTGCGGGCGACATAGTTCCAGGGCCTTCCTTTACTTCCTTAGCCGCAAACTTCCTGGAGCGTTAACTTGAGAGACCAAGCGCTTGTGAGATACTGCTTCCGTTGATGAATTTATTAATTTAGTAATTATTTATTTTCATCGTGCAAATTTGTTTTAGATTGCTGTTGGTTCATTTAAACTTGAGGAATGTTCTGTGATATTGATGGAAAGTTGTGAATTTGTTTTTGGGTTTTTAAGAATTGTTATTAGTACTTTGGACTTGTTTTTTAGGTAAAGCAGAAAAGATACGGCTTACTAATAGAAGAATTAATTTGTATTAAGAAATATTTATTAATATTTTAGTATTTAAAATAATTTGTTTATATTTTATAAATCTGATATTCATTTATTAAATATTAATACATTTTTTTAAATACAACGAAATATTTCTTTAATATTAAAAAGTGGTCTCTAATAAATGATTTGTTAAATATTAACAAATATTTTTAATTATAAAAAAATCCTTCTATCAGTGTAAAAATGATAAAAACCTTTATTGTAGAAAATTAAATTTTCTATTATAAAAATATCTGATGGTTTTTTAATATCTCCAATATTTTGTCCTGAATATCGACGTTCTAATTAGCAAATTGTCTAACTCCATTTTAGAAAATCTTCTATTTGTACGAAAAAAACAATTAGTTAAAAATTTATTGTCACTTTAAAAAACCATTTAATATCATTAATGTCTAATAGAGATATAATATTTAGTTTAAATCATTCAAATAATTTATAATTGGATTATTGCTACATCAAAATGTTAAAAAATCACCCTCTAAAAAATAAGGAGTTATCGCTAATTAGACCGTCGAAATACTATTTTTAAAAATTTTTCTTTTCACTTTTAAATTAAAAATACAGCTACTAGAATAGAAATACTACAGCATAAATAAAAAAGAACCTTTCTTATAAAAAATTAAATTTCTATTCAAAAAATGTCTTTTAACATTTTTTCATATCTCCAGTAATTTGTCGAAAATTTTGATACCAAACTTTTAAAAATAATATTTCAAAAATTTTTTTTCTTATTTTTAAATTAAAATTATGGATAAAGAAGAGGAGTTACAATGAAATTAATAAGGACCTTTCTTGTAGAAAATTATAAACTCCCTATAAAAAAGGTTTCTTAATATTGTTCCGTATCTCTGATATTTCTGATAGAATTTAGTCTTCGAACTTCTGCTACTAATTCCTAATTTTTTTGGACGCTCATCAACAAATTTTACCCCCACTAAAGACACCTGTAAAACAATAAACTGATTGAGCAAGTAGCAGTTATAGCGCAATGAGACGGAACAAAATCATTGTAAGGATTGAGTGTTTGAAACAAGGGAGCAGGATCAGGCACACAATTCCTCGGGAGAGCCATGGCAGTAGCAGGCGTTTACGATCCATCTGCTCTCCAGGCAGCCATTAGTAACCGGGCATTGTCATGCAGCAAGACAATGGATCCCGTCATTGGGATATTAATAACCCAAAACCAATATGCCATAAACTGTAGGACGCCGGTCAACGTCGTATGGATCAACCAGCAACCAGCAACCAGCAACCAGCAGCGAGCTTTTCAAGCCAACATCATACCCAGCAAACCGCGTCCAAGTCGACGTCCCACCCCCTATAGGTATGCCACCTACCGAGGCTCCTCCGTTTAACAATGAACGCAAGCGAGAAAATCTGAGCTTAGTTGCTTACAGCAAGAAACTTTGCTATGCCCTCAGTCAAGAGTTATGCCTGTGGAAAGCTTTGGTTTCGAATTTCCCCGGTATAATCCGGCCCTCCCTCTCCACCCGGCATTATTATACTACCTACTACCTATGCTAACTTATTGTTATTCATCCGAGCGTGTTATATAGGTATACAATTCTTTACAATGTGTAAAATTACACTTTAACGTCATGGCTTCGTAATAAGTTGCTCCTTTTTTGGTGGTGTGCTTTCATGGTGAAACAAAAATTCCCTTAAATTTACTTTTACTAATAAATAACAATTTTGTTTCACGTCATGTTTCTTTGTTTAACATGCATACAAATCTGTCATCATTAGATTTCAACGGTCTAGCTTTGAAATGTTTTATGAATATTTATAATGAGTTGGAAAAAATTTGGCCTATATTTTTATTTGCAAGAAAATTTTTAAATTAACATTTTTTAGGAAAAAATTATTAATACACTTATTCAAAAGTTCTTTTAATTAAGAAAACTAATAAACTGAATCATTTAAAAATGATTTTTAATTAATTAAGTGTTAGCTACTACTCTGTAATTTTTAATTAATATATTTAAAAAATTCATTAAGTACTAGCAACCTTGCAGTCACTATATGTGACTTCCGTGACTTGTGAACTATAAATAAAATTTTGCTTTATTAAATAATGACTTTTATTAAATTGCATTTTACTTTTTTAACTATTGACGTTTTTAAAGATATAAGCTCATCCCGATGTTACACTCGTCAAGAGCTTTTATTTGAGTACCCACATGCATTTTTGATATATTTTTCATATATACATATATATAAATATATAAAATATATGAAAAATTGATGTGGGTACTCAAATGAAAGGTCTCGATGATTGTAACATCGAGATGAGCTTATATCTTTAAAAATGTCAATATTTCACAAAATACAAGGTCGTTTCTTGATTATGTTAAATTGCACTGTACTTTCTTAACTATTGACATTTTTAAATATGTAAGCTCATCCCGATGTTACACTTATCAAGAGCTTTCATTTGAGTACCCACATGCATTTTTGATATATTTTCCATATATACATATATATAATATATATATAAATATATGAAAAATTGATGTGGGTACTCAAATGAAAGGTCTCGATGAGTGTAACATCAGAATGAGCTTATATCTTTAAAAATGTCAATAGTTCACGAGATACAAGGTCTTTTCCAACGATACTAAATTTAACCATAAAAACCCAATTTATCATATAGATACACTGGCCACAAAATTTTGCTTATTCTGTTGATAATATAGATTAATTATTGTTATTTATTAATAATTACATTTATTGAATAAAGTGGGGGAAGGAATTATTTTTCTAGCGACAAAATTTGAATAGCTTCTTCTTATTTTTATTTAAAAAAAATCTTTATCAAAAAAGAAAAAAATTCAGCGGTCGTTAGATTAAAAAACAATTAACGAGAATAAATTCAGCAATTAGTTAGATCTCATTAGAGCTGGCGGAGCTTAAAAGGTGTAAATACCGAAAAAAGCGTTTATTATAAAGGAACGTGTCATAAATTCTTTTGATCAGTAATTCCCGATCTGTTGAATAATCTTCTTGGTAACTAATTGATTCCTCGGTCTTAAAAGTTAATGACTCGTAAAGGAGATAGATTATTATCAATATCTATAGGAAGAGATAGAAGAAGAAGAAGTAGAAGAGGTATAGAGAAACTCTTACTCTCAATCAGGAATTAAAAATGACGTATAAAGAAGGCTGTAAGGTCCTGGTAGTCTTTCTTTCTTAAAACTTTTGAAACTAATACCGTCATTATGATTCTGAATGGCTAGCGACATAGGTATACAAAAAGTTTATAAAGACAAAAGAATAAAAAATGTTAATTAATAGGGTATTCACTCTCAGATACCTGATGAATATAATAAGCCGTGTCATTAAGAGACTTATAATTAATTATTATCATTATTGCTATTCAGATTGGAAAGTTATATTATGCTTAATGCGCCTTCAAAAGCTATTTTACGTAATTAGATTTTTATACCTTTAAGATATCTTATAGCCCTTATTACGGGTTCACTTTAAATCCTAAAGGGTGATTCCAGCTAGAGCTACTGTAAGACAAGGACGATAAAAAAAAAAGGAGCTACTCCTGCTCCTGCTTCAGCTCCTGCTCGCTCTGTCTAATTGCCCCAAGTTAATTAGATTTTTTCATGCCGGGCATTAATTAGAGTATCTGGTTAAAAAATAGCAGCCAACATTTTGTCGGAAAGTGTTTTAAAATGCAAATCCGAATATAAGTAAGCCACTTTTCTTTTTATTTTTGATAACTAAATATCGGAAAAATTGTTAAAAAATTTTTTACAAGTCCTCATATGTCGATTAATAGGGTCCATACTTAAAATTAGCCATATCGGGTCAAAAATTAAGCTTTATCAGGCAATGTTAGCACATATCTGGGTTAATATGGCTTCATATAACTTTATATGACCATATCTGGTCTAATATAGTCTAAAATGTCCAAATATTATTATTAACAATTCAAGATATGGTTTAAAAATAAAAATTGGTTATATTAAGCCATAATTATGCCACATCACAACATATATGGCTTCATATGGCTCAATATGACTTCATATAACCATATTAGGGCTGATGAAACCTAATATGCCCATATATGACTTCCTGTAAGCTCTTATATGGTTTGAAAATAAAAATGAGCTTTATTAAGCTGAAATCAAGCCATATCTGATTTAATATGGCATTATATGACTCAATATGGTTGCAGATGACCATATCAGGCCTCATATGGTTTAATATATCCATATAGTATTTTCAATGCTTTTTGATTCATAAAAATAGATCATATTAATTTGTATATGACTTAATATGTCATTATCTGACCCGATATTGTCTAATATGACCATATACAATTTTTAGTGTAGTCTAAAGAAAAATTAGCCATAAAAAAATTTTTTTTGAAAAGTGAACAATTAAATTTAAATATTCGTGTTTAATGTTCACCCTTTGGGTCATTGTGTCCCTGGAAGAATCTCTTGATAAATATTCCACAGCTGAGGTCTTTTTCACTCATTTCTTGGCACCGTTGGCTGGTTTTCTGTCGGCGTCGGAAAGGACTATTCCCTCTTCTTCCTCCAGTACCTTTTACCTTTGCTCGAGGGAACAAAAACACTAAATACACGACAAAGCTGCATACCGAGTCCGCGAGACGCACTGACGCGTCTCATCAACGAGCAACACCGGAAGCTTTACTTTTTGCCGAGCGATATTACATTTTTTTTATCGCGCGGGACCTGGAGCAAGTCAAAAAGAACAACAACCTTTTGTTAATAATCGCTGGTGATGGTGATAATAAAAATGTAGCCTCGCGGTGGTTAACCCACCCCTTATAATGTTTAATGTTTAATTTTTGACTTCGTTTGGGTTTATTATATTATAAATACGGCTTATTCACATCCGTAATAATTATTTCCAAAATTGTGGCGAGTTTCCTTGGTGAATTCACCGTTTGATGGTTAGTTCCAATTTATCTTGTATATACATCTTAATAACATTTTGTAATAACATCCTATCACGCATCGCCGAAATAACATGTTGCTTCTTACTCTTATTATCATTGTTATTATTATTATTATTATTATTATTATTATTTTTATTATCTTCAGTCTTCGTACTCTTCTGACTCTCCTTCCCCCTCTACAACCCTTCCCGCAAGAAATGGTAATAAATAATAATTAATCACGAGCATTGTTTCACGCCCCTGGGTAAAGATATTTAGATCTGATTTAGCGATGAGGATTTACATATGCACATGCTAGTGGATATAGTGAATTCGAGGCATATTTTTGGTCGGTCTTACTTTTGCATGCTTTGAAGTTGAAATCGTTAAAATTTTATAGAAAATTTCTTAATCACAAAAACAAAAATCGAAACACATTTAGCGTTAATTCAATAGTTGAAAAAATAAAAAAAATCTTGAACAAATGTTAACTGTCGAAAAAAAAAAAAAAAAAAAAAAGTAAAGCAAATAAAAGTGTGCCGTGAGACATTTAAGGACGCTTTTTGTAAATGGATTGGTTTCGGTAATACAATTTTACAAATTAAAGGTGAGTTATCGTTTGATGTTTTAGTTGGTTAGTTTTGTGGTGAAGTCAATAGACCGTTGGCTGGTTGGACATCTTATATCTCTGGTTTTCTCAGTTGTGTTGTTGGGAGTAGAGAGCCCGGCTACAAAGAATTGCAGAGAGTATTCCCATCAGAGAGTCTGAGTCTCCTCTGAGAAGAGAACACATTCTATTCTCGATCCGACTAAATTCTTTGACGGCTTTCGAAATCGCTTAGCGTGAAGGAATGCCCTTGGTTAATTTTTTGTTTTGGTGATCTTTAGTTCAACAGCTCGTTGTCGTGCAGTCGTAGTAGTCTACATGCGGTCTGATCTACAGCATGTGTCTGATGATCAAATTAAAGTATTTTACTTTGTTGTCCAAACATTAAATAATCAATGACATTTATTTCGTTTTAAACCCTGTAAAAACACGTTCACCACAACTATTTCACCCGGGTCGGGTTTTTGCCGGCAGTACATTAAATCCTCAGATCTCTGATTAACAACAGCTCTCAACAAACCAACAACCATCAACGACCAGCCATCAAATTACACCAAAAATAGTCTGACAATACGTTTGTAAACTGTTAAACATCAAACACACGCTTGACTAAACGACTCTAACCGTAAAAAAATTTTTTTATTTGTCTGTATGTATTTTTTTGAGTTCTGATATGAAAACTGGCCATATCAGGACATATATGCCTATATCGTCTTCAATAGTACCAAAAATCTCCAACAGATGGCGTAGTAGTTGCTAAATTGTCTCCTAACTAGAGAATTAAGCTTCAAGCATTAACATTTGAATAAGAATCATCTGTTTTTATCTCTAAAAAGCGTATTTACCATTTGTTTTAGGTCTAATTAATTACTAAACCAATTTTTCGATTTATATCATGTAATAATTGACATCTCATGCTATATATAAATTTTTTTTAAGGGTTTAAACACCTATTAGTGTCTCTAAATAGCTCTAAACGTTTTTAAATAGATTTGTGACCCGATTTTTTTTTGGTATTTTTGCATTTTTTATTACTTTAAGATAACAATTTGATGTTTTTATCTCTAAAAAATTTTTTTCTACGCATCTCTATGTATAAATTGAATTTTGTATCAATTTAGAGTCTAAAATAAAAAAAAAAAAAAAAAAAAGAAACTTTTTAAAATCTAACAGATGTCAGTTTCTATGGTTTAAAATAAGGCAGCTTAACTCTGAATTAGTTCTAAGTGACTCTAAACGGCTCTAAGTGTCTCTAAACATTAATTGAATAGTTTAAAGTGTCTTTTAACAATTTTAAATGTCTCTAAATAAATTTTCCAATAAAAACTAATCCTAATTGCCAATCACAACCCTGTTACGAACAATTGCAGTCAACTATTCACACAATATACCAGTCGACAAGTAAACTCAAGCGCGAAAAGAACAAGGCTACAGGGATTTGATGAACAAAGAGATATTATTCTTTGGGTTACTAAAACTCGTTTTATTCTGTTTACACCTTCGCGAAGGGTATACTTATGTTTTCTGACTTACTCATTTTTTAGACAACCATGAGAGATATACTCTGGTTCTTATTTAACTCTTAACTCTTAACTCGTAGCTCTCAACTGGGGTTTATGCCGTTGTCTTTTCTTTTCTCTCAGTCGTGATCTCCAGCTCAGTGTTGGTCTTCCTTCTTTCTTTGCTCCCATACTAACCGGCATTCACAACAGTTGTAGTCTCGTTTGTACCGTGTAGTGTGAGAGTGTATTGCGACTGGCACGCATGTACAAAACCTCCGACTTACACACTCACTCACCAAAGAGATCTCACCGTGTTTAATTTAATTGGTATCGACGCCCTCAATCGAATGAGCAAACCATTCGCTCTCGAGATTTAATTTTATGGTGATGTTTGCACTCCGCCCCATACAATTTACCGAGGAATCATAAGCCTTTTATTAATAATTCAAGGGAAAGCATCTTCAGCAGGTCCACCTTACTCGGCCTTGACTTTCCAAACCAATTCGAATCAAAGGAGAGTTTAAATTTAACTGAGTCCCAAATTTTACGAAAATCGTAAAACTAATTTAATTTTATGTTTAAATTCAACATTCGGAATTTGTTCCACCAGAAGAATTGATGATGATAGTTGGCTGTACTTCGCAATCTCTATTTGCGCTTTCCACTGTTGGCTGTTAATATCTCAGAATACGAGCAAGACTATGACAGAGCCCGTCTTCTATTTGGATGGCAATTGCGTTGCTAGGAGACAAACGATGGAGAGGAGGAGAAAGACCGAGACGAAGATGAGGAACCTGGAAATAATGTCCGTCGGTTTTATGATCGAGTGCTTTTAGTCTCAATCCAACTGCAGTAGATGTCGTCAGCTCGTTAGCTGACTAAGTCCGTTCATGCATAAATATCCGTTTAGCGCAAATTTGAATAGATAGTCGATCAACTTTGTAAACAATGCGTCACTTTTATACAACTATTTCGGTTTGATCTTTATGACCGAGGCTCGCTTGTTCCGGGGTAGTTTCATTCCGGACCAAAGTTCTCTGCTCGGTTAATTGTCAACGGATAGACCGAACTTTTGATGGGTAATTTTAGGAATTTTGAGTGAATCTAGTCGTTTTCTGTGTGTTCATATCTCAATTATTTGAGTTATAAATGAGAAACAACTATAACGTCCAAAATATTAAGTTTACTAATATTTTTAATGATACCAAAATTGTTAAAAATTTATTTTTCTCTAAATCCAAAATTTCTGTAATTACAGCCATTCTTCCAAATGCTATGATTCCAAAAAACTCAAATTGTAACTTGTACAAAAAAATGACTATATCTTCTTAAATATTGCTTATACAAAAATTATTTCGACGGTCTAATTAGCAATTTCGCTAACTCCTTATTTTTTAAAGGGTGATTTTTTAACATTTTGATGTAGCAA
This sequence comes from Cotesia congregata, assembly GCA_905319865.3. NCBI lineage: Eukaryota > Metazoa > Arthropoda > Insecta > Hymenoptera > Braconidae > Cotesia > Cotesia congregata. The sequence goes on along the minus strand of CAJNRD030001122.1, from coordinate 22,429,238 downwards.
TAGTCCAATTATAAATTATTTGAATGATTCAAACCAAAATATTATACCTTTATTAGATATTAATAATATTAAATGGTTTTTTAAAGTGATAATAAATTTTGAACTAATTGTTTTTTTCATACAAATATAAGATTTTCTAAAATGGAGTTAGACAATTTACTAATTACAATTTTTTTCTCAAGTCAAATCCTTAAAATTATAATTTTCTTATTTCAAATTTTGAAAAGAAAACCTAAAAAAATTTCTTTTTCTATTGATCTTTATTTATAGCGAAGAAACATATCTAAAATAGGACAAAGCAACATTCTACATAGCTAAAATTCCTTACCATTCTAAAGATCAGCGTTCATAAAATAATAAATATTACCGTTTCCTTTCCTCCTATAAAACATCAACATCGAAAACGGAACTCGAGCACAAATAAATAAATCCATCAAAAAATAAAATCTGTCATGCATCGACTCGAAGATAAAATTTCCACTCTGAAGTCACTCAAGCGATAAATAATCAGCATAATGTTAAACAAAAATCGAAAGAGAGGATTAAAAAAGCGAGAAAACGTTTGCGAGACATTTGAACCCGCGGTTATTGAGAGGACGTCAAGCGGTCGATGGATATCAGCCGTATATTTATTGGCATTAGTTTCTGGAACAAATAAAAATCCATGCCCTCTTTGACGCGTTTTCTGCGAAATCAGTCATCTTGCATAAGCTAAACAGCTCGACAACGGCAAAAAGAGTTGAATCTATGACGTTAAGAGACACCAGCCTCGGAGCTGCGAGCAGCAGAGGCATCCTTACCATTTTACCGAGCACCAATCATCTACATTGACAGGAGTCTGTTCGGGAACAAAAACTTGGTTAAATTTCGCTGCTAGCGGCCCGCAGTAGTTCTGGTGGTGGTAGTGCCTCCATCTACTACACTCCGCGGTTCTCCATCCACCGTTCGATTCCCCTTCACGTTATTTTCCTCGATCTCAAAGTCACGCTTTTTCATCCCACCCTCATTCCACTTGTGCCTCAGCCACTACCCCGAGCCTCCATTACTTGTTTTTCATCGCTTGCATCGACAGAATTTCGCCATACTTCTCAAGCATGCAAACGACATGCGATAGATTTACTCGTCTAAAACGTTCTCCTCATTCGCACAGATTCAAGAAATTTCAAATTGGCTCTTTGCGAGCAAAAAACAACATTTGTCAACAAACACTATTATATTTGCTTTGATGATTATTCTCCTTTCAACAGCGTAAGATTCTTGTTTTATTTTTCCACTTAATGTTTTTCCACTTAATGTCTTTTTCCTTTGTTCCTCCTCTTGCTTTTCTTTGGACAGGAATTTTATGGATACAGGAATAATAAATATTCTTAGTGTGAAGGAAATAAAACGTGGGATATTAGATTAAAGGGAAGAAAGAATAGGTGTTGGGAGGTGTGACGGGGTAAGTGTGCTCTGACGAATCCACATAAAACGTCACGATAATGATGACTCATATATATATATATATATATATATATATATATATATATATATATATATAAATTTATATCTATAGACTGAGAGTTTGCTTTGGCAGTAACTCGTTTGATTTATCGGGTGGGTTCACGGCGATCCACTTTTTGCAGCATGGGTACGGCACCTTCCATATATACACACGCTTTCTGCCACGACACTCCTTTGTTACGCCTTATTATCCCGATCTAGACATAAAACTCTGGATCACAGATATTGGCTAGTGATTGTAAGATAGAAATAGAGATAGAAGGATAATATTCGATTGCTATTCTCCAAGTTTATTGTATTGGTCAATGCTGGACGGAAGGTACTGTTTTAAATAAAAAAATTTTTATTTTTAGAATAATTGAAATTAATTCATCATTTTTAATTGATTTTAATTCCGAGAAAAATTGTATTTTTATTATTAATAAAAAAAAATCGCTGAATGAATTCCGTATCTATTTATTGAATAAATTATCTATGATAATTTATTTCCTAAGAAATATTATAAATTTATATGTCAGTTTCTGTCATTAAGATTAAAGTAATTAATTTTAATTAATTATACGTGATAATGTTGATAATTTATTATTTTTAATTTATTATGTTATAATTTATCAATAAGACTAAAAAAAATATTTATAGAGATTTAATTTGAATTCAAAATTTTTTATAGCATTTTTTTTAGTAACATGGCAAATAAAAAACTTGTTAAAAATTAATTTAAGTTTAAATATTTCTTACTCTATCCTGCAATTTTTCGCATTTTTCTGAAGAAAATATCATTTGGCTGTAAAGTTGAAGCGGATATATTTCTCAGAGTATTCATCTTGTGGCATAGGTGTAAGGTGAATAAAGAGGATGTGTATGTATATATCGGATTAAATTAATAATCCTTAGATCTCGGAGGATAGCCCTTGACTCGCTCGGAGTCAAAAGCAAAAGATAGGGTAGTATGTAGCAATGTGCAATGGAGAATGTGGAACGTGCAATGTGCAGTATAGAATGTGTATACCCACAAGTGTATGTGAATTTAACGTACATATACAGATAGACAGTACTCGGGTTGTTAGAGGGCAAAAGTCTACGAGCGTGATGCGAGCATCGAGTTGATTTATGCTAGATGGTAGATAGTGCGTGCTGGTTGGCTCGCCAAGACTGGTTGGTGCCGTGCATTCTTCCAGCTCTTTGCTGCCTATAACTCCGGGCTACGGATATCTCGAACGCAATACGTACAATATATATAAATCGTATCTGCCGAGAGTTTTGAGTGCATATAAGACAAAGCCAAAGGTAAGCCACAATACACGAGGAGGGACCTGGTATAAAATAAATATACAGAGCCTATCTGTCCCTTTTTTACGGATCGAACCTCTCAGGGCCGTACATGCACAAAACTCACGTGTTTCTCGATGTGCAGATCAGTATCCACACCGCAGGCGAGATCTGGATGCTGCAATAAGTCTAGGACTCGAAAAATTAAGGGCAAAAAGGACGGACTTTTAAAGAGAGGGGACCGTCAAGAAAAGAAGAGGACTAAGGACCAAGAGAAGAATGGAAGGGGGCTGGCGATATCACTGGGATACCAAAAGTAAGAGAGGAGAAGACCAGATAGCTGTCAGCAAGCTTTGAAAAATGTGCCAAGTTGAGAAAAAGTGGTTGCCGTGACTGTAAGCGCCGTGTACGCTCTGCTCTCTCAGCCCGGGCATTTCACCAACATTCAGGGCCACTGCACCACCAGTTAAACCTGGACCACTCGCCCTTCTGTTTCTGTTGGAACTTCTTCTCGGTCTTGATCCTCCTTTTCTCGGTCCATTACCTCGTATTATATGGATCCTCTGGTCAGTTCTTACCTGGCTGTTAACCACGGTACAGCTAAAGAGTACAGGATTGAAGAATGTGGAAGGACGACTGGCCCTCCTCGTTCCATTACCATTAACACGCGCTAACATATCAGTAGTTATGGCTCGTGTTTGACACGTATATCCCGCAATAATATATATATATATATATATATATATATATATATATATATATATGTATATAAATACATAAAAGTCCATTTGTTATGTTTTAAAAATAACAACATTGTTATTATCCTCATCAGCATCATCATTATCACGAAAGGAATGGTGGAGGGAGTAGGATTGTGGATCTCTCTATCGGAACCGGGAATAGCAACAACAATTAGCGAGGAGGTAATTAATAATCCGAGAATCGGAAAATAGAGGACTAATGAGCGTATTAATAATAACAATGATAACAAGCTTGGGAATCTTGGCGTTATTAATTAGATAATGCGCGTGGAGCGTGACATAAAAAATAATAAACGGGACGGATAAACCGAGAGGAGAAAAAAACCGGACATTAAGGGTATTATTTATTGGATGTAAGCTGCATTTGAGCTTTTAACACATTCTACGTATGTTTTATACAGAGGAGTGACGTAATTATCATCGGGTTTCCACGGCGAGTAGTCACGTAGATGTTGGCGCATCGTCTTTAAGCGTTTTTACCCCTCAGGAACTCTGGGACTTTTAAGAGGTAAACGGGTGCTCGTCCACGCCATTAAGTAATGCAGTCGATTTCTTCGACTTGTCGCGTCCTCACAAACTTGTTTCTCCAACTGCACTGGAGTTAGCCTCTCTCTCCGCCTCCGCTTTCGGCGCACGTCAATGCGAATGTCTGTGCAAGAGAGAAGGAGAGAACGAGCAACATGGGAAAAACAACCGAAACAAGGATCTCTCAGAAACCGAGCATAGACCTTTTTGTTCGCAAGTTTTCGTTCCTCCGAGCAACACTCGGATCTTGCCAGTCCGAAGGATAGCCGAGTGTGACTTAAGAGCCGCGGTAATGGCGTCAACGCAAGGCATACCTATCAGATCCTCATTGTGGTTTTCTATATCTGCTGGCTTGCTTCCGATTCTGGTTATCCTTCTCGGTTAGCAGCTGCTTCTACTGAGGAATAGCTGCTGTACTGGTAGCTCCACTCTCTTTGCTACACCTCAAGAATTTATGCCGTCGATATTGCCAAGCGAATTCAAAAGCAGCTGGTATTCTGCTGCCCGCTTCATAATAATTACTGCAGACGGGTATATCCGTCGAAATTCAATTCAATTACAGTCATTTTTCAATAATGGAGGTTCTTTGTGATGAAGACTTGTGAAGAAAAACTTTTGATACCGAATGATGTGTTAATATAGAAAATCTAGTGTCCATATCTTCAATAGAGTCTAAACATGATATAATCTAGTGATATGTTTCCATATTGATCAGCTTCATCACCACTTCTAAGAATAAGTTAGCTCTACACTGCAATCACTAGTTCTGCTGTTATCGATTGACTCTATAGCTGCTATAATGACCATTGTATCTCAAAGTTTATTAGAACAAAGAGATTATTACCACCATGCAATGTGAATTTCCTGTTTTGCGTGTCTCTAAAGGCCACTTCAGCTCGCAAAAGTTGACATTTACCGAAGAAACAGATTCGGAAACTGTATTTACTATAAAAAGATAAACAGAATAGTATTGTAATAAAATAATGCAACGTATATGGAAGATATTGGTCGTAGTAGTGCGGTACATTATGCATGCAGATATCGACTTGCGATGAAACCACGATACTGCACTCCATTATATCGTGGATCGTGGATCGTAGATCGAGTATAAGGTAATAATAGATGACCGAACGTGGAGGTACTTTGCGGTGTAGAGTCTCCGAAAAGTGTATGGCAGATAGAGCCTTAACAGTGGAATAAGTTGAAAACCGAGGAAAGCGTAGAGGTCCATTGATAGTAGTGGGTGAATATAAGTAGGTTGATATTGGCTTGGAACGTGATTCGATTTGGGGTTCAGACAGAGCGAGCGGTTTCTCCTTAAGTCGAGACCAATATGCATGTATATTGATGCATCCAGGAGCATGTATGAGGAGAATGAGACCGAGAGCGAGAGAGGAACGTCAATCGGAATGGGCTTTCAATTTAAATTATCCTCGATATCGGAGCTCTCGCGAGAGCTATCGATCTCCCTGGCACTCCACTCGCGAATGATAAATCGGGCGGTTTCGCCGTGACAGAGCTAGATACCATATATATATATATATATATATATATATATATATATATATATATATATATATATACGTACACCCGGCTTTGATGTGTGAATCTGTGCATGGTGATGTTCATGTAGGGCGAGCATGTGTGCCCGACTCAAAGCCGAGGCAAACTCCTTTCGGCAATTCCCGTCAGTGCGATACCATTTTCACGGTCGTTTCATCCTCAATTGCATCACTTAAATGTACTATGCACTTATGTCAAGGTATCCGAGACTATATGTTATGTGTATTTAGTTGTAGATGTGCATTACTCCGTTGATGGTCTCCCTGGAGCCTGCATAAACTTTATATAAGGTCGTTCAGATCCTGGCTCCATGATAGATACAGAAAAACCCCCTTTAAACTCTGGTACCTCAGTATTACTGCCTGACGTTATATTAAAGTTGTTACTTTCATAGCATCTATTGATGAGCTGCATAGCTTGCTGGAAAATTCCTATAAAAGACGCTTTCAAATTTAAAAAACGTGTCTTTATTACGAGGAAGATAAGTTATTGGAATTTGATGCAGAACAGCGAATTTTAAAAGAATTTTATTATTAAATCTCTGGTAGTGAGACAGTTTAGCTACCATACGCCATCTGTTGGAGTTTTTCAGTACTATTTCTGATAAAAAAATTATATTTAAACTTATAAAGCTAGACGTCTTTTGATATGGCCAATTATCATATCAGAACACTTGAAACATTACATATGGACATATCAAGTGATATCAGAAAAGTTTTGCACGCTACGACAATTAGAATCAATAAAACGGTGTAAATACCAGGTATAAGGTATAAGGTATCATTGGAGTAAATGAGAGCGATTTAAATACTGGAAATAAATATAAAGTGAAGGTATTGAACGTGAAAATTTATTATTATCGGAGTGTTCGTCACGGCGGCCGACAGCTTCTTAGGCTGACACTGGAAACTAATAAATAATACATTTGTGATACGGGTGGTCAGGACAAAAAATAGGAACACCGCCTTTGAAGCCGCGGACCTTGAGTGTAACTCGACTCGCATTTCAAATGTATATCGGTATTTTTATACCATTATATATACCTCGGCCATATATCTGGTATCGCTATTGCTATTGCTATATTTACAATGATCTCATTAACCTTTAAACCACGTACCAGCTAAAAATAGCCAAACAGTTCGTTGCTTTCATTAAACCTTTATTTTGTTAGATCCTTATTTTGTTTAATCTCCGAATAGAACATTTGAGCAATTATTTTTAATGCTCCTACAGTTTAATTTCTTGCGCATCAGGATTACCAGGACTTTTGTACATAATAGTCTTGATTTTAGGATTGAGATCACAACGTGGCAGTCTAATGCGTGCCAAGAATTGCGGAGTACCGCGTGGACGTTAATTTGGTCCGGGTTCCCAGACACCACGCGGTTCAGAGTCTATTTTCCGGTGATGGCATTGTGCCCGCACTCCCATCTCAAAACACAGTCCTCATGTTGCTTCTTTTTCACGTAGTACTACACCGAAGAGCGACTTATTTATCTCCTCAGTGGCTTGCACTGGCTGTGAGAGATTCAGTGGCCTTTTTGTTGCCATGCTTTTCCACCGCTCCTGGTATCGCTCCATGTAATAATAAAGTCCGGCATGCTGCAGACAGACTCGAGTAAATAATACTGTCCACGTCGATGTTCAACAGCGAGACTTTCGGATCGGAGAAGGCCAGCCAACCAGTGTGTGAATGTCAAAGTGGATGTGGATGTGGATGTTAGATAAAACCGAATGAAAATCAAACAAAAAGGGGAAGAAGAATAAGAGAAAGAAGAATAAGAAGAGTCAAATGAAACAACCGTCACATTACATGCCTTAGCAGAATCGCTAGGAAAGGAAAGGAAAGGAAAGACGGAGAAACTAATTGCCCGATCTTGTGCCCCCACTGACGCTCTCAATATACCCTACTGATGTGTTGAATAGCTACTGTCGTTTTATTATAATTTTATTATAACTGCTTTCTGGTTGGGAGTGTACTGACCCAGCCTGGGTAAAAATAAAACAAAGACCCATGGAGAAGATAATCGAGAGAGGAGATATCAAGTTGGAAAGAGAGGAAGAAAAGGAAGAAGAATGAATCTCTTGGGTGTACGAAGTAGACGAGACGGAATGCAAAATAGAGCCGCAAATCCATGGATCAAAGGGATCGTGGATAGGAATGGCTAAACGACCCGTCTCGACATTTCGGTTGTTGCCTACTCGACTTTGAGGTGACGGCGATACTAGTAGCTCGGCAGTAGCTGGAGCATTGTTGTTTTCGTTGTAATGCAAATAATCTTTTCCCTGAAGAATAGCATTACTACTAAATCTTCTCGGGGAGATACAATGAGATGTTATTTCGGAGAGCTGGAAAATAGTTTTATTTTCAAGCGTTGTTCTTGTTTGATCCGCCGGATTTAAGAAATGGTTTTTTAAAGGATTATTCTTTTTACAGTCATCTCATCACGTGGAAAAATTTTCTGATGGAGTTTGATGTATTCATACATGATTTGATAATAAAATTGGCTATATATAAGCTTTTTTTTTCAATTTAGTATGGAAAATTACCAACAGATGGCGCATGGTCGCTAAATTTTCTCGCTACAAGAGAGTTAATTTCCAGGAGTTAAGTAATAGAATGAAAATAATTTTTTTGACGCTTCTAAAGCACTTATCTTTAATTTTATCAACTAATAAGCTAAATTGTAATTAATTCAACATAATTGACGTGGAAAGCATCTTCCAAATAATATTTAAAAATTAAAAATAACTTTTTAACTCTCCAACCATACACGACCAAATAAACCCATATCAGAATATTTTTTCACGAAACATGAGATGACAAAACGGTACGAGAAGCTGCTCGGTAGGAGCCGAAATCGAACATCGAGCCCGAGTTTTTCGACTCATTCATTTCCGCTGGGGCCTGCAATCAATCGGGCGATCATGAATAAATTTAACGTGTACATCAGATAAACACATTCGTATTTATTTATTTATATTTATTATCCATATGACAAAAGTAATTATCTTGATAGAGATTACACGGACGCTAATATATCATCTGTGGTCTTGTTTTCTCATCAGCATCAGCATCACACTCCAGACTGGAGACTGGGAGATTCAACACTACAGAAGTTTGAGTTAACTACCAAGATGGGGTGAGTGTCGATGTGTGAATGTGTAGATGGAGTATGTTCACAGACTAAAACTCGATCGCGTACAACATGTACGGGACAAAAAATATATGAGTTTGTTATAGAGGTGGCGGTATCTATATCACCGTGATGAGGTACATCCCCCGTATTCTTGGCTCGTTATTTTTGCTTGCTTCATTTCTTGTTCACATTCCCAGTGATTGAGTTAGACGGCGTGTATGCTTGTATGTACTCCCGAGCTGAGTACCGTTGAAGCAACGATCCGCTTCCAGCTTGCCTTCATATCACATAATCCCGCGGCTTCATAACCTACGTGCCCGTCTACGTCGTTGCTTACCAAGCTGCTGAGTGGCATGCAGTTGCCAATTGGTGCTCGACACCTACTCGGAAAATACTCTCAAGCGGCTATGAATTATAGAGCATACAACATCCTCGATGTGCATACCCATATATATTACCAAACCGGAATTTCAACTGTTACGTTTTTCGTGACACACATTCACTCTCTGATAAATGTTTATGTTGATGCTTTTGGTTTTGGTTACCTGGAATATGTATTGAGGCTCGTTAATAATTCCACGATTTAGCAACATTTTAGCGGAGGATGACGAGAAACGATAATTCATATAAAGTCGTGTGACATGGATGCTTACGTGGTTTGTTTATCTTCTACACGATGTACTTCATTTTATCGTATACCTAGTCCTAGACGTGATATATGGTCTCCGTAAGCGAACCTGTGATTGTAATATCTTAATACTGAGCATGAAATATGAATTTCAAATTCCGGGCTCTCTACTTCCATTGTCTCATTATTTATGATTTCACCTTTGATTTCAAGTTTTACCAAATAAGGGGACGTACAATTACGCTCGAAAAATTCTTAAGTTTGAATCCAAATTTTGATAAGAAACAGTGGGCAATTGTCTCATACGAATTGATACATCTATAAACATCCTGGAAATGACATCCTGAAAATAAAAAAAAAAAAAAAAGAAAAAAAAAAAGAGCTAATATGGATCTATACAGCAAAAAAAAATTTTTTGACAACTCCTAATATGTCTCTCTATGGTCTAATATGAAATTTGATCATATCGAGCCAAAAAAAAATTTTTTTTCACCGAAAGTTCTACCTATAAGATACAATAAAAGTGATAAAGCCTCTAATGATTTTTCCATATCTTCAGCATCTAACCCAAAGTTAATACGCCTCCACAAATTGAATCCTCCTGATGTATCGCCAGCGGAAATAAACATTGAAAAAAAAAAAAAAAAACAATTTTTAATATCGTGATTTTGGGAGTGACGTATTCGTAAATGATATGACAGTAGGGCGTATCCGAAACACGAATATACGAGGCATTCAATAATCAGGAGGCACAACCGTAAATCGTGATGGGAGATAGTGATCGGTAATCCGAAAGCGACTTGTCCTCAGAGCACCTTCAAGGTTGCACGAACCAACAACACAGCAAGCAGCTTTTCTATCTGCCGTCCGACTGAAGTCAGAGCCGGTGATCGGTAGCCGAATGAGAACGAGAACGAAAGCCAGAAACAGAAATAGAGGCAACCAGGAGCCCGTGTACTTGGGAGTTTTAGCAGTAAGCAGGAAATACACGGTTCTGCTCCTACTCATGCTCGGGATGAGAATCCAATTCAATAGCCAGCCCTTCTCTCTGCAGAGGAGAGACCACTGGAGATCGTACATGTTTATATTCGAGGCTGGCAACGAGGTATATAGTTATAGTTGTCGTAACGACTCGACTACTGCTATCCGAGGAATAGCCGAAGGTAGATAGGTAGCCAGCCAGTGGTTGTATGCCTCGCTCGTCCAGGATCCAATAGTAGGATTATAGGAGATAGTTGCTTAAAGTAGATGTATCTTTAAAATCGTGAGACTCGCGAGACGATTTATTGTTTAAAGTATTCTCCTAGTACAGTGTAGTGCCTTCTGTGCTGGTTGGCATAAGTGTATAACCATGCTGGAAAAGATCATCGGGAGTAATGTCTTTCGTTTTTACGATTTCGTGCTCCTCTGATGTTCACATGTTATTTATTTTTATCCTTGTTTCTCTTTCCATTTATTTTTATCTTATTTTTCTCTACGCGGAACATCTGATGCATGGATATATTATGACAGAACACAAGTCAAAATACTTTGTTTACGCTCGGCAGAGTTCGAGGTTCCACGGAATGTGTATTTTTATCATCAAGCGCCCTAGACATTCTCTTTGCTGCAACGCTGAATCCGATGCACCAGAGGACACCGAGGACTCTGCAGAATACTGAAGACTACCTAAAACTCTTGCTCTGTATTTGCTGTTTCCGAGCTGATGGGTTCGATCGGCGAGTGCGTTATTAACTGCCTGTGTGCCACTTGACCTGATAACCAGGCGGTAGTTCTGCCAGAACTAGGAATTTGCTAATCCAATTTCGTCTTATTAACCCACAAATCCAGAATACGGTGATTAAAAGAAATTAATCTCTGCTGAGCTGGTTTCTAGATTACGCTTTAAAGTTTACTTTACAGTAGGATGTACCGGGAAAGAATTGTCGGTTGAGCTGTCGATATCAAACTTTCACGCGGGAACCATAGATGGAGCTAGGCGTTCTGAACTCTGTTTTTATCACGTTTTTTTCTACAATAGCTTTAATGTTTTTATTTTTGATAAGTTTTTAAGTTTATAAAATAATTTCTGATGGTATTATTGTTGAGGGTACGAAAGACATGAGCTCATCGATAATGAGTCATATAAATACCTAAGGGCCTTATTATAATTACTTTATTGTAAAGACGAATGAGTCAGTCTGGCATTGGCCCTCGTACCGAAGAGGTCTATTTTATATTTACTTATGTATATTTATAATGTTAATATTTCTATTTATCCTTGCCATCTAATAAACTTGTAATATCCCGAATTTGCGCCTATTTATTTCATCAATTATTACAGACAATATGTAAATTGAAATGATATTTATGAATAATAAAATAAAAAAAATTTGCAAAATAGAATTTATTGAGTACGAACCCCGAACAAATTAAAACTTTTGGAAATTATATTTAATGAGTCTAACATTATTGTGTCTGAAAAAAAATTTTTGTCGATTTTATTGTATATTTAATATTTTTCATAAAAGTGTAATACATTTTTTTTCGTTGTCCTCAAATCGGAAAAAAATTGTTTGAAATAAAGTAAATTTATGGGTTTATCGAAAAAAGTAATGAATACATTGGACACTTTTTGATTTGATTAGCAAGTATTGATTTCTAGCGTTAGCATAAAATTCTTCGCCGGCTCGAAAGTAGCTCGGCCAGTTAACCACGATATTGAAACGTAAACAGTAATTTTATTAATGTATTTAAAGCTAAAGCATTGTCATTAATTATGGTAATCACCGATTTTATTTAAATAAACCCTCGGTACAATACTAATGAGTAATGAACATTTATAATGTAATACATGGAGCAGGCTGCATGATTCGGAATATAATTATGGGGGAAAAAATGGGCATGTATGTATTTAAAAAGAAAACAAAGTAGTATCGAGGATAAAGGATAAAGGATAAAGGAAAGCTGTGCTCAAAAAGAAACGTCACTCAGTAGCTTGATTAGAAGATGTATGCAAACGAGAATGAGAAGACCAAGTTCCGACACGAGATAGATAGGATCGGTCGGTAGTCGAACCGTGTAATTGATTCAGCTGAGCGAAACAATGAGTTTCTCGGCAGTTTCGTTGAGTATATATTGTACTCGATTTAATTCTATTCCGATGATACTCTTCTCATATATACACACATTTGTACATTTATGCATTTGTGCACGGAGTACTTACACAATGTAAGGTATATTTCATTGTGCTGTATGACCGTTTATTAATACAACGCTCGGCACACACGCGAAATTATTAAAAACCATTGATGCTGCTGATACATTAACATTTATTAATAAGCAATTAGTGTTAATAATAGCAATCACATGAATTATTAAAGCGGTTGTTGATTTGTGAATAGCGCGAATCATTTAGCATTGTTATGAGTTATGACTGTAGTTAGTTATAGGTCTGACAAACAATGACAGCGCAAATGACTAAGTACGAGAGCTTTCCGGAAAAATATATGATCAAAGCTACGAGTACTCCGGGACTCTTTGATCTTACTTGACCAGCCAAGTAAAAGCCCACTTACTTTTTCATGCTTTTTATCACAGACCGGCTCATGATGCACCACTGTCTACGCGTAATGCATCAAATATAACTTTTAGTTTTATTTTTGAGTGTTGATCACTTTTAGGTTGTTTATTTAATAAACATCGATTTTTCTTTAACTTTTACTTTTTATTAATCGAAATTTTAGCTTAAGCATTTTTGGTTGCAATAAATTTAGTATAACACTGAAGAAAATAATAAAATTTGTAAGAAATTCATGAAAAATACCAAAAAATGTTATATTTCTAAAGATTTTTTTAAAATATCATGATCATAAAGTTTCATAAAAAATCATTGGACAATTTTTGAGCTTAGATTTTTTTACGTAATTAAATGCAACTAGCAACCTTGCAGTCAGATCTTGATTAAATAATGACATTTGTGAAATTGCACTGTACTTTCTTAAATACTGACATTTTTAAAGATATAAGCTCATCCCGATGTTACACTCATCAAGAGCTTTCATTTGCGTACATGCATGTGGGTACTCGAATGAAAGCTCTTGATGAGTGTAACATCAGGATGAGCTTATATTTTTGAAAACGTCAATAGTTCTCAAGATACAAAGTCATTTCTTAATTATGTATCTAGAGATAGAGAATTTTTGAACGCAGTCCGTCATTTTAAAATTATACAAAAATATTTGTAATGATTTTAATAAAATACATCATTAGATTTGATTAAAAATTTTTGAACTTTGTTCATAAATTAAAAAAAAAAAATTGATATCTTCTTAGGAATTTATAAAACATATTTAAACATTAAAATATTTCTAATAAATTAATGAAATATTGTCGGACCATTAGATCATAAAATTTCTTAATGATCTTAAAATTTAAAACAGCAAAACAATATTATTCTTACAGAATGATAAAAAAAAATGAAATAAACAAAAATCGATTAAAGTTATTCTCAAACCTCCGGTTCTCAGCTAGACAAGAACCCATAAAAAACATGTCTTTTGAGCGTTGGTTTGGCAAAAAGCCGTATATTATTATGTCTTTTTGGTTAGAGAGGCGATATTCTGGTTAAGGCCGATTTATGCCGGCGGGCCGAGGAGCAGAGGCTCGGGATTTCTCGAGGATTAAAAAAATAATAAAACGTCTAACTGTCTAAGGAGCGTAAATTTATGAAGAGGGTAGAGAATAAAAAACATGGGAGCGATAGTGGTGTAGAGTAAAGTGCATGATATAACGGCTAACGTACAAGGGATAAGACGAAATGAGTATCGACAGATAAAGTAAACTGATGGAACATCGAACACAAGAAAGGAGGAGAAGGGACGGAAGAGAAGAGTAGATAGAAGAGCGCTGATGGAAACAGGCATCCTCGTTGAACCGACATATCACGCAACTTAAACTCCCATCCATATAGATATATATTCCGGTGAAACAACTGAGAAATGTAATGGAAAGTGCAATCTACTGAGTAGTTGGCACACTCGCGATAGCAGTTTCGGTCAATCGCTACACTAATGCTATATACTATATCTACTTTACTATATCTTCTATATACATACATACATTGTAGAATAATCATCAACTTTGTTATTATAACAGCTATAACTCTACTATAATGCCCATAATACCGACTACCGACATAAATCTGCGTAATCGGAAAGTTTGTACATCACTTACACTGCATTACATTAAATTACCTAATCTGCATGCCGGCTCCTTTTTGATCAACTCATTTTTAAACAATCTGCCTTTTAATTTTTAAAAGATTTAATAACTATTACTATTACAATCATATCACCGAAGAGTTATTTCAAAACCGTGACTCGGAGGAAATATTGTTGTTTAATCTATGCTATTTAATTTTAAATTGAATAGTGCCGTGGATACCCAGAGTGAATAGTGATTGATTGCGAAGCATGACTTTTTTTACTTTTTGTCTGCTACGTTTCATAAGTTTTATTGTCCATGTGCGTACTAGGGCGCGCCAGAGTTGGTCAACTTTTGTGTTTTGTTTTCTTATTTGTGATATTGAAGTATCGCTGATTAGAAAGTAACGCTCAATTAGATTTTTGACCGTATTTTTTTAGGCAAATACACCTCAACCCCCATGAAGAAAAAAATATGTAAACATATCGACGGTCTAATTAGCAATATGTCGAACTCTATATTTTTAGAGGGTGATTTTTTAACATTTTGATGTAGCCACAAATTATTTGAATGATTCAAACCTGAATATTATATCTCTATTAGATAATAATTATATAAAATGGTTTTTTAAAGTGATAATGAATATTGAACTAATTGTTTTTTTCGTACAAATAGAAGATTCTCTTAAATGGAGTTAGACAATTTGCTAATTAGAACGTCGATGTAAAAAATATGTATAGTAAATATATTTTTAATAACTAACTTTTGGCCGATTTTCATATATATTTCACTGATAGAAGGATTTCTTAGCATTTAAAAAATATTTCTTTGTATTTAAGAAATATTTCTTAGTATTTAATAAATATTTTTTAAATACTAAAAAATGATGTTTAAGAAATGAGTTCTTAAATACAAAGAAATCTTTTTTAATATTAAGAAATCCTTCTATCATTGTTTAAATATATTTTAGATATATTCAAGATATATCTTAAAATACATAAAAAATACATATTAGCTAAAAATATAAAAGAAATATATATGAAAATTGGCCAAAAGTTAATTATTAAAAAAAGTTTGGAAAATCCAAAAGTGCACGACTCATAATGCTCATTTAATTATAAAATATTGTAAAAAAAAAAAAAAACATAATAAGTCGTTCAAAATTAGTTGCCGAAAAAACAGCTGTACTAGGATAACTTCCCGATTTTTGAAAATCTGAGATTTTTAGCGGGAAGATAAAAATTTAACTCAAATAATGGATTTTTTCACAAGTTACAGTGTTTTCGGGTTTCACACATGACGGACAGGAAAATTTTTTGGCCTATTTTGGTGTTTTTTTTTTCGATTCTATTGCAGTAAATCAATTTTTAAAAAGTATGGAATTAATCTCCATTAAATTATCTCGACAATAGTATGCAAAATATCTTGATTCCGTGAACTAACAAGGCTATAATAATAAAAATAGCCGCCAAAATGAGGCGAAAAAAATTTTTCGATCGTAAAGCACTCTCTGATGCTTCGCATCATGAGTCGTGCAATATATTTACTATACATAACTTATGAATTTTTAATATTTTTAAAATATATTTTTTATGTATTTCGACATATATTTTTTTTCATGCAGGAAATTCCTTTTGTTAGGTTTTTATAGGGATTTGGCTTGTGCAATTGCACT
Organism: Cotesia congregata; assembly: GCA_905319865.3. Lineage (NCBI taxonomy): Eukaryota > Metazoa > Arthropoda > Insecta > Hymenoptera > Braconidae > Cotesia > Cotesia congregata. The sequence continues at coordinate 22,412,990 of CAJNRD030001122.1, read as the reverse complement.
TGAGAGTCAAGAGGGATTAGTTAATATTCTAATGAAAGTGACATTGAAAGTAAAAGGCCTGAATATATCCCGCTTTCTAGCTTACAATGTCCAGCATTGTCCTTTTATCATTATTTGATCAACCTTCTGATGTAATAGAAAAATATTTTGTTTTGGGTCTTGAGCAGGTAACAATTTTATGAGGCCAAATTTTTCGGCTCAGAAAGAAACTTTATTGAGAAATTTGGGGCTTAGTGGATACGTAAGCCGGATTAAGGCTCAAATTTGAATGTTTTATTAAGTCCTACGGAAAATTATTAGAATTATAAATACAATATATTATTTCAAGAAATTTATATGACTTTGTCGGTACTTTTTAATAAATAAAATTCGATACTATTCTGGAAATATAAAGTTGTATTAAAAATTAATAAATTAATTTTTTCATAAGCGAGAGATTATAAAATTTTAATGACTGGAGATATTATCTGGGTCAAAGAGGTCAATTTTATCTTTCATAAAAGTGTTTGAATCTGAAAACGATTGGTTATTGATAAGATTTCTACTGATACTTACTTAATTTTTTCGGGATATGACTTTACCTTCATTTTTAATGAGTTTTAAATTAATGCATTAATATTTTCATTATTTCTGCATTAATTTTTAAAGTTTTGCAGTTTATAAATAATTACCGCTCATATTTAATTATTAGTCATTTTTTTTTCAAGAAAAATTATTCGGAGAATAATTTTTACGCTATAATTTTCCGTAAAAAATAAAAAATATGTCAAAATATTTAAAAAGCTGTCATAATACTCTTTAATCAATTTTTTTCTTAATTTAAAGCGTAAATTTTTTTTTCTTTAATTAATTTATTAAAGTAAAATTTAATTTTATCAAATAATTATCTACAGATTTTATTAAAAGTTATAATAAAAAAAAAAGTGTCAGAAAATTTCATCAAATTTTGACGAATTAAAATTTTCTCAAAAATTCTAAAATTAGGACATTATTTTTGATGAAAATATTGTTTGGAAGAATGTTAAGTTGAAAACTGATGGCAACTGGGTTACTGCAATATATATGACGAAAGTATAGTTTGCGGGGTGAGTCGGGTATATGAGTAACGATCGAGTACCGAAGAAACAAACAAATACCAGTGTTAATACGATACGAAAGTTTCAAATTTCCTTAAGTATTCCACAAGTTATGTTGCCGTGGACGGTAAAGTAGCTGAAGGAGCAAGGAGGCGACACGAAGGAGAAGAGCGTCTTGGTGGTGGAGCCTTGAGAGTGGCCAGCAGTAAACCTGGATGAATCGGGAATTTATGGAAGAATGGGAAGCAAGGTACTGCGACACATGCCATGTCGTGCTGCGGTTACCAACCAGTCAGTAAATATACCACCAGCCTACTCTTTTAATAGTAATATACATACTTCATTGCTCGCAATTTACACATTACAATTTACACGGCTACGACTTGTTTTATATATAAATATATGTATATTAATTGTTATTGGATTTAATATATATATATTTCGATAAATAATCGGCATTAATCGCGACCCGCCAACGGAATAATTTAATTATACTACGGGCTATTAATTTAAGTGTCGAGGTAGAGCGTCAGCGCCGAGGGACCTACGGACTATTTAAATAATTGTAATTTGTTTGACAATAATTTTCATTTAATTCTCGATATTGCCAGCGACGAGCTCAGCTGATTACTTACACAGAAAAAATTTAATTTACTCAGATTCTGATTTATTTTTAGCATAACATTAAATATTATCAATCATAATGTGTAAAAGTATAAAAGTTTAAATTTGGATTTTAATTTTGAAAAAAATTATTTTTACACTAATTTTAAATTAGTTAAAATTAACTCAAACTAAAAAAAATTTCTTATTAATAAATGAAAATTAAGTTAGCCGACATTTAAAAATTTTTAGAATTTTTTTTTATTGAAAAAATGATTAAAAAAAATTTCACTTGTAAAACACTTTAAAAACTATAAGTGCAATTTTTAAAAAATATTTTTTTCTTCTAAATTTAATTATTAAAAAAAAATCCAAAAATTAAAATCGTCGGCTAACTTTAGTATTATAGTTAGCCGACATTTCAAAATTTTTTATTGAAAAAATTTCAATTAAACAATTAAAAAAAAATTTCACATATAAAAAACTTGAATAACTATAAGTGTAATTTTTTAGAAAAATTTTTTTAGTTGTAATTTAATTAATAAATTAATTAATAAAAAAAAATAAAAAATTTTTATGTCTGCTAACTTCAGATCATATTAATTATTCCCTTTTAATTTTTTACGTGTAAAATTGAGACTAAATACCTAACAATTGATAAAAGTTACTTATTACTTAATAAAGGAAAAAGTTTTCTGATTCACGAGTATGAACAGTCGACAGTTTCAAGTCAGTCGATTTGTTTAAATTGACAGGGGCGATAAAAGTTAATCCGAGAAGAATTCTGAAGAGTTTTGGCTGTATACATATAAATACCCCGACAAGTTAACTTCTCAAGTTGAAATAAATTCAACAACTTGGTAGGAAAGTATTCGAGGAACTTTTCAGGCGACGTCCACTTATCGATAGGGAACGGCGAAGGTTTGTCTGACTCCACGCTTTGCAAAGGAAGCACCGATGATGGAGTTACTTTCGGGGTCAGTAGGGAGGGAAAGCCAAAGACTCTCTAAAATATTTAATTGGAGTGACTATTAAATATTTTAGACGGCAATCGCAATATAATTCACTTCACTTCTCTTGACGAGCATCTAGAAACATTTTAGCTTCGTGATTATCAATCGGAAAGGGACGTTGTATTGAAAATTGGGTATCTTTGTATTTTGATAAGTTTGTTTTGTTAATTAGTAATTTTTTGGTTAAAAAAAAATTGATATTTGTTTTAAATTAAATAATAACAGAAATTAATGAAAACTTTTTATGTTTCAGGTAAGTAACCAGTCAAGAATAAAACCTGAACAAACCTCAGTAGAGTAAGTAAACAGTCTTGAGTAAATAATTCGTTATTAAAGTGGTGACTTTTCCGGCAATAACCCTTAATTCGAAAGCTCCCGGCAGAGCTATTGAAGCCCGACGATGTCCCGATAAGAACAACAGCCAATAAAACAATTAAATTTTAATATCGTCAATAAAATACTAATGTGTGCATTGTTGTACTAATTGAATTTGACAAAGCAACAAAGTTAACTTGACAAAGAAACAAAAGGAAAGAGAAAAGCAAGGAAAGGAAAGAAAAGAGAAACAGTGAGCGGAGAATGATGACAACGAGCAAAGCGTTGTTCTCGAGAGCCTTGTAGTTAGTAGAGTACAGTAGGTAATGGTCAGGTTTAGCGAATGTAAAAAATACAAACGGATTCACAACATTGCGCAGTCGAGCAAGACAATGTATATATGTACTCACTCTACAGGTAAAGGTAAAGCTGACTGGTGAACAAAGCCGTCTAGAGCTAAAGAGGGAACCCAGTTAAAGATGCAAGAAAACTAACCAAGACAATGGCTTGACCTTTGTCATTCCCTTACAACTATACATATATATCCATTATCCATTACCCATATATATTTTATTCCGTGCGAGAATAATCGTACATTTATAAAGATTAATCGCTTACTGATTTTCTGAAGTTGTTATTAACCTATTAAAGCTCAGGCTCGAGTTATTTTCATCCTTGTTCAATTCATAGGTCTTTTTTTATTCAATTTTTTAATATATGAGCTTCAAAATCGTAATATAATATATGAAAATATTTCATCACATATCATCAATTAAAACTCTACATGTGTTTATTTATGATCACATTGTCACATATGATCATATATGACTCATATAATCACATCTAATTATGGCTCATAAAAATACAACCATATCATTGACTTATAAAGTACTTCAATGTTTTTTTTTTTTTTTTTTTTTTTTTTTTTTTTTTTTAAGGACATTAATTGCGCCTAATTAATAACAAGTTATCGAAATCGCGTATAACAACGATAGCGGTGTTAAATAAATTAAAATTAATATAATTAGGGTTTTAATAGCACTGCCGGGAGGATATAAATAAAAATTTTGATTTGTATACATATATATGGATATATTAACGGGACCGAGGCACTCAAGTATTTGAAAGTGGGATATGGGTGGCAGGAGAGAGGACCAGAGAATTTTAGTGGCAGAAGCACTAGCAATAGTTTAATTGTTTTTTTCTCTCTGATGGCCCCCAATATGTATACGCTATAAGTTATATGTGTGTATAATAATATATATAACGTCTACTGGCTCACAAAACAAGTTTGTGCGTATTCCTCTATTTGAGTTTTAATAATTCCGTCAGCCAGACTAGACGCTACTCACAGTGGCATTTTATTTCAAATATTAAATATTAAATGATAAGTCTCTATAAATATGGTCGGGGCTTCCACGCTACGTCATTAAGCCTTAATGATGGCTCTAGCAATATATTACTACGATGTATTCCCCGTGTTAATACGCTGGATACCAGAAATTTAGATTTTTATCGTTTAATGTTTGCGGGATGGATGTTTACAGTTGCTAATTATTTTCATGCTCAATGGGACATTGAGATTTAATAGTGACACGTTGAGAACTTGGTAAATATTCTTATTATCATACTCAACGACCGTAAAAAAAATTTCTGATATCACCTATTGTCAATTTTTATTCATATCAAACTAGATGTATAGCAAAAGAATCCAAATTTTTATCATAATTTTTAATTTTTATAATTTCTCAATTATTTATCATTTAATTAGCATGCCTAATTAAACCGAAATCAATTTAGAAATTAATTAAACCAAAATTCAACTAAGATAAGCTCCTCAGAAGACTTAAAAAAAAATTTTTACTCCATTATATATATTCCCAAAATTAACTCTCTTCTAGCGAGAAAATTTAGCGATCATGCGCCACCTATCGGATTTTTTCAAAACTATTTTTGATAAAAAAATTATATATGATCATATATGTCCATATAAAGCCGTATAAAAATTTTTTTTACGGATCTTGGCCTTAAAAAAAAATATAAAAATAAAAATCATCAATTTTTTGATAATTTTTCCCTTCCTGAATTTTAAGTAATAAATTATTATCGCAGTATCCCGAGGTCGGGAAGAGAATAGCAATTTAATCGTCACATATTTCAACAAGCCTTGGTTAATTCATATGCTTTAACTTAAGAGAAACTTTGAATAGTATTACCAGACAGATTCTAGAGGAATGTATCGACTATTTATTGGCAGGCAGCGTGTGATATTATACGAGTTAGTACACAGTATATTACCTTGATCTCACAATTAGTAATTACATGAATGCGTACGTAGAGATCATACGTTGGGAGCGGAGCGTGGATGAAAAATGACACTGTGAAGCCTGAAGCCGGGGGCCGCCAGCAAGCGGACACTTATGACTGATTCCGCTGTTGATTGCGCACTACCTATCCTTATTAGCCGTAAGATGTTATTTCCATTGATCTTTCTTTTATCAGTACGCAAATATATACTATTTAAGGAGATTAATCGCGGCTCCACAAGTACCGGGGCATAATACCCACGTTCTTGATATATACCTTATACCTTCCGAGCGCTCGGGGGGCGCTATTAACCACCAGATACCTAAAGTTATCATGCCTCCATATCGTTCTCTCCTTTCTGCCCACAATCCCATTAATATTATCAACCTCGCTTCGCTCAATCAAACAAAAACATGTCCAAATTACATACTCAGCTCGTGTGATCCTGATTTATTGTTTATTATTACTTATTAGTTATTGCAAAACAACCGATTTGTAATTAATCATTATTCATTGTAGTAATAATATATTAAGTACTTAATTGAAAGTTTAGCAATCTTCTTTTTTGATGCGTCACTTACTGAAAGGCTTACTGTTTAATTTTTATAATTCGAAGAATAATTATACTTTGAAAAAAAAAATCTATTTATTTTTTACAATTTATTATTTTTAAAAAAATTTTAATTCATAATTTTTTTACAAGGATGTCATGGTGTCATATCATTCTCACCAATAGTTGATTTATGATGATAAGTATTTAAGCTACATTCAAAAATGCTCTATCTCAAGATACATAATTAAGAAATGGCCTTGTATCTTGTGAAATATTGAAATTTTTGAAGATATAAGCTCATCCCGATGTTACACTCATCAAGACCTTTCATTTAAGTACCCACATCAATTTTTCATATATTTATATATTTTATATATATATATATATGTATATATGAAAAATATATGAAAATGCATGTGGGTACTCTAATGAAAGCTGTTGATGAGTGTAACATCGGGATGAGCTTATATTTTTAAAAACATCAATATTTAAAAAAGTACAGTTTAATTTCTTTATTAAATTTTTATTTTGACATATTTTGTAGCTCAAAATATGTCAAAATAAATAAATATGTTAAAAAAAATTTTAGATATGTTAAAATACAGTAATTAAAACTTTTGATTATTAAAATTCTATTTTCACGATTTAAATATTGCCAAAAAAAATCTGTAGCACATAAAAAAGAAACCACCCCATTAATTTTCTAAAAAAATCACGGTATAAAACCCGATATTATTTTCTGTTGAAGAAAAATAATTTTTATCGGCCATAAATAAGACAAAAAGATAAAAAGATAGGTCTAAAGAGAGTGAATAATAAATATATATTACAGTGGAGCGAAATGGTTCGTGACGATATTCATACTAACAGTTAAAGCAAGAGCAGCCCCCTGTAAAGAGGATGTTTATGAAATTAGAGAAATGATCATGCGTACTTGACAGGTCACGCGGCTGTTTTCCTGCAGTCCAAGGCCATCAGTGACAATTTATTAAGCTATGAAATTACCCACGGGACACGATACATCGGGTATCCTTTATAAAGCACACACGCACTATCGCAACTTAAATTTAAAGGCATTTAACATTCATACTGTATCCTATATACTATATAATGCATTTGATACTCACCACAACTGATGCATAGCGCAACTGAATCATTTTCAACGAAGCAGACGGTCAACTGGTCAAGCTGCTACCGCCGATCCTGGTAATACGTTTCTCACTTTCATCCTAAGCTCCATTACCACTCTATAGTCGCCAATGTGAATCGACTCACTTTTTTTATTATATTTCTATTTAATATATTTATTCCAGGCTATAAATATCCTTCTGCGACAAGGTGAGTTAGTCCAGGAGCTCCTCCAAAGGGGCTCTGTATGACGTGGGGACTATGCGTTAATGAGCAAACGTCAGATCCACCTATCAAGTTTCTGATTCACGCTCCCGAGATGATACTCCTTGCGTGCAGATATCTATTCACTCCTTTTTAAGTTTCACCTCACACATTTAATGCTATTTTTTCTTTATTTTTCTTCTCTGATGGAGGTTGGCCCGAATTGTCGGTTCGAGAATTTAAAAAATTTAACAATTTGAAGAAATTATTGAGACTAAAAGTACAACTTATTTTTTTTATGATAAATTTTCTCATTAAATCGGAAAATGTCAGTATTATTATTATAAAGATGGTCTAAAGTTTACAACTGTCATTTTGTAAAGTTTCTTAAGGCTCGAAATGTCTCATTATTATTCGTTAAAAGTTCACAAGTCATTTTATAACGTGACCAAAGAAATTTTAAATTGTTGTGATTAACTGTCCTTCAAAAATCGATTCTGCCAAGTAATAGTCGTTTATAATAAAAAAAAGTCTTTTATATTTTTATTGAAGAGTTTTTTAAATTGCAATTGTTGGAAAATTACTTATGGTATTTTTTATAGAAATATTTAATCTAATTAACTTATTTTATTCAAAAAGAATGATTAAATATTTTTAATTTGAAAAAATATAAAATTTAGAGTCACAAAAAAGTTTTTAAACAATTATTGACCGAAATTTTGATCAATACAAAATAATTAGCGTAAATATTTTTTTTTTTTAAATATATCAAATTAAAAAAAAAAAAAACAGTAAAATTTAGATGGAAATTTTTTATAAAAAATATAAAAGTCAAAAATTATAATAAAAATCACATATGTCCAAATTTACCCACTTGAAAATTTTTTTTTACAAAAATAATATTGAAGAAATTTTTTACTGACTTCCAAATGAAAGAAATCGATCATTAAATTCTCTAGAGCTCTCTAAAAGCGAATCCAAGAATAGCATGCTATAATAATCAGGCGGATTCGATAATAGAAAGCTTACACAGGCTTATCGAATCTCAAAGATGCATGATGCACCTCGAGCTTATCGCTTAACCTGGCGATGCTCTTTCCGGGTAATCGAGCAAAGGATTGAGCAGGTGACGGAGTGACTTACAAAGCTGATAGCATCTCCCTAATGATTGTACACGAAACTAGCTCACGCGAGGACGAGTCCTCGGATCCTCTCGTCAATCGCCGAAAGCCGAGCTTTATCCGTCTCCGTTCCTCTTCCTTGATCCTTCGTGGTTGGCTCTCTCGGGCATTTGCTAGCACGTACTCAACTAATTGTTAACACGACACCCGCATCCTCGAGCCCAAACGCCAATAATCACCGATCAGTCACACTTTTGATTCGCTTCATTCATCTTGTAATCAATTTACCAAAACCATCATCATCATCATTATCTATGAAACAACAGCTGTCATCAAAAGCGGAGCAGCTAAACAATCGCTCGGATCTCTCCAGTATTTGTCTTATTAAACAGCCATGACTTGCCGCTTTTGCTTTCTTTGTGTAAAAGGGACACATTAGACAAAAAATCATCATTATTGTCGTCACAAAGGCTCACTCCGATGCTGGTTCAAGCTGGTTTGCTCAAATATTTACCTACGTAATTATTAGCGGACATTACGTAAGTTCGTATTTTGCAGATTCAATTTTTTACAATAACTATATCTTCTAAAATATTAATCCTACAAAATCCATCAATAACAAAATTGTTCAAAATTTATTTTTTTATAACTTTTCTTTAAATTATTTTTCTCTAAAATCAAAATTTCCAAAACTATAGCCATTTTTTTAAGTTCTATAATAATCCAAAAACATCATACTTTAATTTTGAACAAAAAATAACTATATTTTCTAAAATATTGAACCTATTAAAAATTTCAGTACCAAAATTGTTCAAAATTCATTTTTTTACAACTTTTTTTAAAAATTTTTTCACTAAAATCAAAATTTCCAAAACTACAGCCATTTTTTTGAGTTCTATAATAATCTAAAGACGTCATATTTAAACTGATACAAAAAATTTCAACACCAAAATTGTTCAAAATTTATTGTTCATAACTTTTATTTTAAATATTTTTCTCTAAAATCAAAATTTCCAAAATTATAGTCATTTTTTTTAGTTCTATAATGATCCAAAAATATCATATTTTAACTTAAATAAGAAATAACAATATCTTCTAAAATATTGATATTAAAATATTGTTTTTTCTTACAAAAATTTTTAATAAGATCAAAATTATTTAAAATCAATTTTTTTATAACTTTTGTTCAAAAGTTATTTTTTAAAGTCAATAATTTAAAAATTAAAGCCATTTTTATTGATTAATAATCTTTCAAAAAAATTTATCGCTTCCAAATTTTGTAATAGCATTAATTACCAAAAAAATAGTAATTAATCCAATTTTCCAAAGTATCATCAAACATTCTATCAAAAATTCAACTGTTTACTAAGCAGAAAGGTAAATATTAGAAACATAGTAGATCACAAAGGCTCACAACGTTAGATTTAGTCCTACCAAATATTTACCTCCTTATTAACGACCATTACATAATTCCGTATTATGTAGATTGATTTTTCATAATGTTTCCCTTCTGGATCTTTGCTGTTATATAAAATAATAAAAGATCCCCTTCCTAGCCGGCATAAGTAATACGTACTACGAATTTGATCATGATCACACTCGAGCGCTGAATTTGATGTAGAACTAAAAGCGTACGATAAATATCCGCACAAAGCAGAAAGAATCGAGGGTGGTGAGTTTGGAATAGGGGGTACAAAGGCGTATCAGAAGCAATCAATTACGGAGTCGAGAGTTACGCTCCTGATGCAAAGGATGCGAAGGGTGAATCATACGCCGTGGTGTAGTGTAATCCACTAAAAAGTACGAGTTAGTTTTGTTTTTCCTCGATTCCTTTATTTATTGGCACTTGGGTCTGCACAACACTGCTGTTAGTCAGAATTCGTTCTGACGGAGGAGTTCCCGTCAGTGTTTGTGGTCGCTGGTGCTTTTTCAGACTTCGGTTTGAGCAATCAAACGCTTAATCGGACGGTCCGTTTATTTAAACGAGGAAAAATGTAACTTGTTTGGAATGTGATAATAAAATGAAAATGAAACGGAGAAGAGGAAAAAAGTTAAGAGACGTTGAGGAAAAATGGGATGTGTGGATGTAATAAGAAAATTGTCCTTGCAGAGAGAGCTTTTGCTGGAATACAAACGGGGGCGTCTCGTAATTTCCATCTTATCCGGAAAATAACATAGGTAGATAGATAACGGGGCATTTGTGAGCACAGAAACTACGAGAGAGCTGAGGGAATAGAGACAGAGTGGAATGACAACGAGCTGGAAGACCAAGATGAGGATGGGGAGTGTTTTCCAGAGTAGAGGAAGTTAAGACCCCACCGAGAAACAACACTCTGACAATCGTAGTGGGACGATCAAACATCTCTTAGCCGGTCTAGGTCCAACGATTCACTGGCTTTGTCTCTGGCTACCACTTTACTTATCGGGAATGAAAATAAAATGGACCGTGGAAATGGAAAGGAACGAAATCTCCTTGTATGCTGCATCAGTTCCTCAAATGGGATTGAAAGTGATGCTTTCTTCGATTCCTGATGTCTTACATTAAGGTTTTATCTTTTACTCATTAATTTTTCATCAAATTTTCCGATAATACGTCAATTGGTCCTTACTTTTCCAAAAAATGATCGACTATAAAGTGGATGGATGTCCATTGATGACATTCCGTCCTGTTGGAGTACGATTCAAAGGCTACACCGGTTTAAACACGTATCAGTTGACAAAATATCCAGTCCGTTGGTAATGTGATGTCATATCAGTTTGATTCAATTACCAGAAGCTTGAACTGGAATGGGAGGCTGCTAATTATTTTGCAAATTAATGTAGAAATTTCAGCTGATATTTGTCCGGGTATTTTGTTATATCGTTTAATTTAGCAAGCAAGGCTGCTTGCGAATTCCAAAAATTCCCTACTGGTTCGTCGAACACCCAGCTGCTACTGTGCTACTGCGCTGCTGCGATTACTCTCGTATAATTAATGTACATTTAATCAATGTCACCCTCCGTCATAATAAAATTCAATCATGGCAATCAATTAACTGCAGATGATTTCAATATAAACGCTACTGTAATTTTATTTTATTGTTTAATCAAAAAAATATCGTAAGGGGCTTTTGATCCTGTTTTGTAAGGTATTGATTTTTCTGTTTTTTATGTACGCTATGACTTTATGAAACATCTGGGATACATTATGACGGTTTATTATGCCTAATATTATTCTGGAGTCTTTGTTGTGTAATGATGACTAATAAAGTCTTATTTTTTATGATATCTGATTGTAGTCTATGAATTAATTGTTTGTATCATAGAAATTAATGATGGTTTTATGATTTCTTAGAAGATCTAATCATTTTTTATAATTGTGGATTGGTATCATGGTAGTTAATTATCTTCATAGCTTCATGATTCTTAAATATGTCCATTGATCTTCATAATTATCAATGCTATTTCACGAAATCATTAGAAATATAGCATTTAATGGTATTTTATTCAAGATCTAATCTTTTTTTCCAATTTTATCATGATATCATTGCATCTAATTGTGTTTAAATCTATATAATGCTTAAAAATGTCTCATGAAATTGAATGATCTTCATAATTTTCAATGATAGTCCATAAAATCATTAGAAAATTGACATTTCATGTCATTTTTCATAAATAATTTGAAGATTTAATCATTTTCATCATTCTATAACGAAATTATTGTATTTAATGATATTCAAAACTGCTTAATACCCGAAAATGTTCAGTGATTTGAAGCATTTTTAATAATGTTCTAGAAATTTAGAAGAAATGTAACAATTAATGACATTTTCCATGATTTCCATCAAGATCTAATCTTCTTTATCAATTTTATGGGAAAATCATAGCATTTAATCAAATTTAAAGCTATATGATGCTCAAAAATGGCTGATGTGCTCCAATAATCATAATATTCAATGCTATTCCACGAAATCATTAGAAAAATGCGATTTCATGGTATTTTTTATGAATTTTTTGAAGATCTAATCATTTTCATCATTCTATACTGAAATCATCGTGGTTACTTATGTTCAAAGCTGCTTAATGCTTGAAAATGTTCAGTGATATAAAGCATTTTTGATAATGTTCTAAAATATTAGAAGAAATTGAACATTTGATGATATTTTCCATGATTTCCTTCAATATCTAATCTTCTTTATCAATTTTATAGAAAAATCATCGCATCTAATGAAATTTAAAACTATATGATGCTTAAAAGTGACTAATGTAGTCCAATGATCTTCATATTTAATTTTCTTTCAGGAAATCATCAGAAAAATGCTATTAAATGGTATTTTTCATGAATTTCTTGAAGATTCAATCATTTTCTTCAATCTCACACTGAAATTATGTTCAAAACTCGGATATAGTTGAAAATGTTCCAACAATCGAATCATAATAAACAAAGAACTACGCTCTCTATAAAACCATGTTCTAAAAATGTCCCAACTTGATCCAAACAAATTTTTAGACAGTTATAATTAATGATCCGCGAGAAACTGGCCGGGAAAAAAGGGAATAAAATAAAACCGAAATAAAGGAAGAGCAGGATTGAAAGCACACATCGATGAGGATTACATACGTAGACCCCTCATTGTACTTGGTACTTAGGGGTTGTTGGTATATGGTGTACGGCGACAGGACAATGTGTGGTCTTTTCCCTTCCCCATCTCGAGTAGTAGCTGGGTTTCCGGGCAACGCGTCGCTGAAACCGGGTATACAGTAGGGTAGGTGTTCGATATGAGGGGGCAAGAATGAAGAAGCCCTTACCTCACGTTTCATCATGGGAGGCCAGTCAGAGGATAGCAACCAGTGCGAGTACCGACTTCAGATAAAATGAATCAATATATAACCTCCACTTTCTCCACTTTGAGAATAGACTATTCAATCCATACATTCACACATTGGTACACAGATTACACAATTAACCATACGCCAATCCAGTTATTATTTTCGCACTCGACAAGAGTGCCCCAGCAATTAGTGTTTCTCGCTCTCGCTTTTCTTCAACATCAACTATTCCTCCAACGAATCAACACGTTTCGAGTTTTGGGACCCATTCCAAAATCATAAAAGCTCCCGTACATTGCTTGTGGGTAATATTACGTAAATAGTACACATACGTATATGGGGCAGCATTGCATGTACGAGTTGACATGAAGGGAATAGACATAGAAGACGGTTTTCTATTGTGACACTGCGATGGGGTAGATCAACTCGGTGACCCGCAGCTGCGTATTAAATTTATCATGCTCAGATGTCGATCTTTCGTCAGCTCTACATATATATCACATTATTGTCGATCCTGTGGATTAACTGCTTCAATTCATTGTTATGGAAATTTTGCAAAATTACTATTAATATTCTGTTCACGCGCTCTTGAATTTTCCATGTACAAAGTGCGATAAAAGTAATGATAATAATAACAATATTAAATGATAATAAAAGAGAAAAATAATAATAATAATAATAATATTTGTAACGATGAATGCAAAAAATATATATATGTTGAGATACCTATCACATATGCAGCAGCATAACCCAAAAAAATCTTAGCAATTGCTATCAACACTGACGATCAAGTTGAATTCTTTACCGCAACATCAGGCGTGAGAAAGAAACCAGACATGTCGTTCGATGCGGGCTCTCTACTTCCAAGCGAGATGCTGAGAATAATAAAATTTATTAGACACGACAACCATTGCTCAGTATATACACGCTTTATCAATTTATGACTGCTCAAAAATATTTGGCTAGCAAGTTTTCCACTTTTTTTCTTTTTCAACAATTAAAAACACTGTTTATGATAGAGGAAATGACAGTAATTTTTGGTTGACCTTCTAGTATCTAACTAGTATAAAAATTCTAAATTAAACACTAGTCACTCCCCCTTTATAACTGTTACTAATCAATTTTTCTCAGCAAGTAAATATATAAACTCACGGTGGTTAGAAGAAAAAAAAACTAGAAATAAAAAAAAAAAAGACTACATAATAATCGATCGCACGTGTTTGATTTCAAGCATCGCACTGTCACTCCGTCCCATTGTTCGGTGACCCCCAAAAAAAACTCATGACATATGACCTACTCTCTAGTTAAATAAAACGCACAGCTATTGCTATTGCTATTTCTATTTCTATTCCTATTGTCCATTGAATGTAGAATCGATTTAACGAATTTACACTACATTCTACTCACTAAACGCTACCAATTTTTTAATAATCGTCGATATGGTACCTTTTTATGAAATATTAGCCGTAGAAAATTTTTTATATATGATCAGATATGATATCTTTATACATGGCCATATCAAAAATTATTTTTTATGCATCTATACATGATCAATGATCATTTATGAATGAGCATTATTTTTAAATTTTATATGGACAAAGTTGACTTTATCGCCTTTTATAATTATTTATGACCATAAATGACCAAATAAACCCATATATTGCCATATTATGGAACATATGGCCATATAAAAATATATTAATGGCACATGTGACCTTATATGACCAGAGAAAGTCATATATGTCCATATCAGCTGGTATATTGCCATATGGTCATATATAGTCATATTAAGCTTCATATGACCATAAATAGCCATATAAAACCATATGTTGGCATATTATGGAAAATATGGCCATACAAAAATATATAAATGGCAGAGGTGACTATATATGATCATAAAAAAAGTCATATATGCCCATATTATGATACATATGGCCATATGTAATCAGATAAGGCCATAAATGATCATATCAAGCTACATATGACCATAAGTGGCCATATAAGACCATATATTGCCATATCATGGAACATATAGCCATATAAAATTATAGAAATGGCAGAAGTTACCATATATGACGATATTATGATACATATGGCCATATCTAATCAGATAAGGCCATATATGATCATACCAAGCTACATATGACCATAAATGGTCAGATAAGACAATATATTGCCATATCATGGAACATATGGCCATATAAAATTATATAAATGGCAGAAGTTACCATATATGACCAGATAAAATCATATATGCCCATATCAATTGATATATAGCCATATCGGGGTACATAAGGCCATATATGACCAGATAAAGACATGTATGGTCATATCAGAGTAAATATGGCCGTATAAAAAATTTTTTTCGGCCACAAGTAGATTTATAAAATTTTGAAATAAAAATTATAAATGAAAAATGAAAGTTATAACAAAATCGAAAGTTTTTAAAGTAAGTTCATAATTTATGGATTCCTTGGAGCGAAATCGAAGGACTTGATCCCATTGATGACTTAGAGAGGTAGCGGTGGAGCAAAGAGTGAAAAGATTGTTCATAAATAAATTAACAAGCGAGTAAATAGTAACATAACATTATTGAGTATTTTATTTATAAATGAACTCTCGGTAAAATTTATAGTGTCTGGTTAACAATAGACTGGAAATAGTTAATAGTTAAGTGCACACGTAGTACCGGTCGAAACGTTTTCGATCTTGCCGTAGCCGTGTGGTAAAGCGGCGAGAGAAAGCGGCGAGGTGGTCAGGTCGTTCTGGAGTTCATAACCGGTTGGAATGTATCTAGTCGTTTCCTTTAACGATCTCCACTGCACACTCCGGAGCACACCAGTCTGGAGTATAGACTCTAGAGTGTGCAGAGTGTAGAGAGTACAGCGACACTAACAACAACAACTACTAGAACAACAAACTACGACCATTCCATTGTTTGCATTACCCCATAAGCTGGGAGATACTTATCTCTTATATTTCTCCTCCCTCTTTCCTCTTTTCCGCGGATAGAAGCTTCTATTCCATTCGGCGGCACGGAAGCTCTGCCTAGCTTTAAATATAATAACAGTCAAATCGCCAAATTGTTAACGGCTTAAATTAGCGGCAATTACTCCCTACATCTCGATAATGCTCCGCTCGGGTAATAAACTCGATTACTCTATCATCACCGTGTTCTATCCTGTATGTTGTGTGTGCAAATAATAACAACTAACTGTGGAAACTAATACGCTCGACAGGATTCCAGTTAGAGCAACAATTACCGTTTACAGCTTAGTTGTATTGCCGGTTTACAATTGTTGCCTCTAAAGTGCTCAGACTTTTTTAGTTGAGGTCTAAAGCAGTCTTTTTTCCGGAGAATGAGTAGAGGTACTATACCAGAGAATTGATGAGAATTTGTTAAACATGTTAAACTAGCGACTGTCAATACTCGCGCAGTTCATGTATTTAGCTAAAGATTCCTTCTTTTTTACAAAATTATATTTTTTAGGACTAATATTAAATATACGTAAAATCATTAAATAGATCTTTCATAGAAAATTTAATGCTCTGTAAAAAAGGTTTCTTATCACTTTTTTACCTTCCATATTTTAGTCAAAATTTTGATCTTAAGTTCAAAATTATTACAATAATATTTAAATGACTAAATCTTGGAAATTTGGACAATAAATGAAGATCCTAATGATAATTAAAATGATCTAACCTATAAGTCAGTTGTAAACACGCTTGACAGATAGAATTTGAATTTTTATTTTATATTATTAGTTTAATAATTTGAATGGTATTTAAGAGAAATTTTAACAAGTTGTTAATATTGTAATTTAAAAAGATGTTTGAAATTATGAATATGCTATTTAATTTATTTTTTTTTTATATGTTAAATATTTAGTATTAACTAAAAATTATTTTTTATTTTTAGTTCAACTGATGAAGCTGAAATAAATCAGCGAAACGTTGCAATTCCTATAATTTAACATCTTCATTTATTGCCCAAATTCTCAAAATTTAGTCATTTAAATATTTTAAATATGGACGAGAACTTAAACATTATTTCAATAATTTTTGATAATCGATTAATTCTGAGTTATATGTTAAAAATATTGAAAAATTATATGAAATCTTTTTTAAAAAAAATTTTAAGATCTACAAAAAAGGTCTTTTGTCATATGTCTTCAAATTTTTAAGTTTGAAGCTTCAATTTTTATCAATAATTAAATATTGAATTGTAAAAAACTAATTAATTTTTTCCAAACAGCTTGAAAATATTACATCAATAAATTTCCATGAAATATGACCGGCATAATTATTTCATTTATTAACAACCAATCCATAAAAACAAAAACTAATAAACAGTGTACTAAAAATTAGTTTTTTATTTACGAGATCTCCAAACAAGAGCGTAAAACGTTGAAGAAAAGAAATAAATTTACATTGAATAAGTAAATTTATGATTACTCTTATTTTATAGTTTAGTGTTTTATATTTAAGGTAAAATTTTAAAATTTGCTGTAACATATTCTAATTAACCAAAAGGGTTTCAAAAAAAATTTAATTCGGGAGATTTTAGTGCACTTATTTAAAAAAAAATTTTTCTTTGACCGTAGGCGTATAATAAAAGTTTTATTAATAATAACAGCAAAGTATTTTATTAGCATCGCAGAAATATAATGACGTAGACTGAGATATATTGATAAAAGCCGAATGAGAGCTAGCGTAAACCCTTTAAAGCGGATCCTGGGGCATTATGCGTGTTCCACGGTGCATTACTGTAATGCTCAACGATAAGCCACTAATCTCTGCAGAAGGGATACGTCCCAATACAATCCCAATTGGGCGCCACGGACAACGTTCGCGCGCGTAATCTGTCGAGAGGCTGCGATGCCCATTAGTTTCCTAAAAAAATTACTGACAAACTTCCCCCTAATCTATAGCGACTCCGGTGTCACTGCCGATAACGATATATCATCCGTCCACTTTGTGTATAAATATCCTTTACATCGGTGTTAGTATTACAGTTCCCGGTTGCCCGAGGGGAGGAAAATCCTGCGAAACCCGAATTGAAAGGTACCGCGGTAGAAAAAAACTTATGGCAATAGCAATAATAGTAATGGTAATAGTAATAGGGGACACACTTTTGTTCGCACTCACCGTTTCGACAAATGTAATCTTACTTAAGCATATGTCGGGTGACTGATTGGACAGATGACAAATCGAGCTAGATAAATGATCCCACACCCGTTTTTCCTGCCCCATTTTTCGCTGTATTGTGAATCCTCGGTGTAAATTAAAAGGAACATCAGCATAAAATCTTTTCAAGAGTATTGTGATAGATATGTCGGTGTATAGAAGACCGATCACTTTTTTTTAATGCTGAAGGAAATGAATGTAAAAATTGTATGTAGAAATTTGTAAGACTCCCAGTGGTAAATTATGATCACGGATACCTTGTATTGTGTATCGATGGTTAAGAGGCATTGTGAGGTTTTATGTAAGAGGAAGGTAGTATGTATAGTAGCAGTAATGGCATGGTTAATAGCAACAGTCAGGGAAATAATTGTTCTGCAGAGTTAAATTATGATTAACCTTTAGCTTGACATTTATTTTCTTGCTAACTACTGAGTTGGTATTGTAGTTCCTTGAAGTAATGTATATGGAACATTCCGTGCCAAATCACTGGAATCGTGACAGTTATATGTAAAATTCCATCGGCATACAATGAACTTACAATCTTTATTTGTCCTCCAAACAGGACGGAATTAGGTCTTTCATTTTGAGATGTTCTTATTTGATTATTTTTAGCCGAATTTTGAAGGAAGTTTTTGAAATAATGAAGTTCAAAATATTTCTATCATCTTTTTACGCTAAAAAAATATTTTTCATGTTTATTAAGCATAAAAGTTTGCCCAAATTCTGTATTTCATTCATATAAAAGTAATTTTTAATTTTTAGCCCTGAAGAAGTCAGAAATTACTGACGAAACGTTGGCGATGAAATAAAAAATAGTCCACAAGAAATTTAGTCCTTATTTACTATTACACAGAAAAAAATAAATAGTAAATGCAACATGATGCAGTCTTGGTAAATCAACATGATGAAATCATGTTACAGCCACATGATTTGTCATGTTTCGTCTACATGATAATCATGTTGCGGTAGCATGAGAAAAATCATGTGGCAGCAACATTATTTTCATATAGCCTTAATAGCACACAATTAAGCTGCAACAGTTAAATATTTATGCTTCAGAAACATTATTTATTAAAAAGTAACTAAAGTTGCTACCGCAACATGATTGTCATGTAGTCGAAACATGACAAATCATGTTGCTGCCACATGTTGCAGCCACATGATTTGTCATGTTTCGTCTACATGATAATCATGTTGCGGTAGCATGAGAAAAATCATGTGGCAGCAACATTATTTTCATATAGCCTTAATAGCACACAATTAAGCTGCAACAGTTAAATATTTATGCTTCAGAAACATTATTTATTAAAAAGTAACTAAAGTTGCTACCGCAACATGATTGTCATGTAGTCGAAACATGACAAATCATGTTGCTGCCACATGATTTTTTCATGCTACCGCAACATGATTGTCATGTAGTCGAAACATGACAAATCATGTGGCTGCAACATGATTTCATCATGTTTATTTACCACGACTGCATCATGTTGCACTTACTATTTATTTTTTTCCGTGGAAGAATTGAAGTAATAATAAGACAAGGACATACACATCATGGATTGATATAAAAATTTACCAATTTTCTGGTTGCAAAAACATTCTTTAATTTCGTCCTTTCTCACATTCAATATTCTAAAAAAAAATTGCTAAGAATACAAATACGCATCGATAAAAATGATGACTAATTCACGCGTAATTAACCTTTAGCTCAGGATTTATTTATCGCGTTAAGCATAACTGTCTTGTTGTAATTCCGATCTAATTGGTTGATTTAGCAAGGAGAAGAGTTGAAAAGGCTTATGAATTAAAAAACTCATGAAGGTGTGAGAATCTATAATGATGACCAGTAGCAGAAGCAGATATCCTTGGTGTGGTCGATATAGAATTGCGTGATGTAAATTAAATTGTGGTCTCCTCGCGCACGAGCGGCATTATGAGTCCCGATGAGATGAGAAGGTTCCTTTGGATGGCTTAGCATAGAATTCCAATGAGGATGAGGATGACGATGAAAGGAATTAACGTTGCGGAGATGCCCGCAAAAACAAAATTACAATGCATAATTGACATATAACTGTAATTTGCCGTAATGTATTGTAAAAAACAAAGTAGTTAACCAAACGGGTTCTCCAAAGAGCAACAGGAATATCATCATACAATATAATATCTTTTTTGGGATCCTGTGCTGTTATACTTGCATACGTTGTAATACGCAAGCACAGCTTCTTCAGAAGCTAAAGCAGAAGCAGAAGTCATCCGTGATGAGACCAACAACCGACCGACCGAGATCAATGCAATGACGTTTTAAAGATGCAATCACAAATAACCTTGTGGTATTCATGGGTTGCGGTGGTCCTCGTTCTCCTCAAGCGAAATAACAAAATAATGTTACCGCTACTGTTGCTGGTGATGGTGATGCTCCTGGTATTGGTGATGGTGCTGCTGGGAGACCGCAACGAGGCTCTCGGTAGGCGTAAGACACAAGGCCCCAGGATTGGCCAGAAGAAATAATTCCCCAAAACCTTTTGCAGCCAACAACCCGAATAAGACTTGTACTGATGGAACGTCAACGGCCCGGTCTCCGCTCACTCTGCTTCTGTTACTCCTGCTCCTGCTCTTGCTCCTGAAAGTTCTCTACCAGCGGGGCATAACTCTGCATAACGAACCATCAACTCTGCCGGAGAAAGCCCGAGTCGCATGCTTGGGATAAGAAAGATAAACGAAGAGGAGAGGAGAAAGATAAATGATGAACAAAGAAATGGAAAATCATGAGCTCAAACTTTAAGTATGGAAGGACATTCAGAGCTGGTGATCGAGATGCGCTGAGTTTTGGGCTGTTTTGTTGAGTGAGTGAAATGTCAGTTGGATTGAGGAATTTTTGTTTTGCAGGAAGAAAAATTTTTTTTTTTTTGATTTTATGGAAAGTTTTTTTATATCAGATATTTTAGTGAAATTTAATGTCATTGCAAAGGTTCAATTTTCAAGGTTTCATATCGTTCTCACCGATAGTCAATTTATTATGATAAGTATTTAAGCAGCATTCAAAGATGCTCTATCTCTAGATACATAATTAAGAAATGACCTTGTATCTTGAGAACTATTGACATTTTTAAAGATATAAGCTCATCTTGATGTTACACTCATCCAGACCTTTCATTTGAGTATCTACATCAATTTTTTCATATATTTATAAATACTATATATATATGTATATATGAAAAATATATAAAAATGCATGTGGGTACTCAAATGAAAGCTCTGGATGAGTGTAACATCGGGATGAGCTTATATCTTTAAAAATGTCAATAGTTAAGAAAGTACAGTGCAATTTAACACAATTAAGAAACAATCTTGTATCTTAAGAACTATTGACAATTTTTTAAGACATGATGTGGATACTCAAATGAAAGGTCTTGATGATTGTAACATCAGGATGAGCTTATATCTTTAAAAATGTCAATAGTTAAGAAAGTACAGTGCATTTTAATAAAATTCATTATTTAATAAAGCAATAGTAGATTACATACCTAGGCCAGTAAAATAAGAAAAGTCTCAGACCACATGTAATTGTTGGCCGAGGCGAAGCCGAGGTTGACAAACATGTGGTCTGAGGCTTTACTTTTTACTGGCCAAGGTGTGTATACTATTTTTCTGCTCGACGTAGCCGGAATGTGGCAACTTTGTTTAGCGCAGCGGCCAGAAAGTTGCCACTTTCCGGCCGGAGGGCAGAAAATTTTATTTATTTCTAGTTCACAAGTCACGGTAGTCACATAGTGACTGCAAAGTTGCTAGTTATTATAATTTTTGATAATAATTTTAGATAAATTTTGGTAAAAATATTTTTTTGATGTTTATATGTAATTGTTCATATTAGAAAATTTTTCTCGGCAAGTCTGATAAAAAAAATGGATCGTAAAATTTAAACAGAATAAGGTAGAGCCAAGGAAGTAGTAGTAAAAAAATAAAATATAATTTTTGGTTTTGAGTTGTAGGCAATATAAAATGCTTTATGTTTATTGGACCGTAATAAAAGTGTATTACTAATATTTAAAGAAAACTCAACTGGAGTTAAACTCGAGTCCGGTTCTCCGAGGAATATTAAACTTTGCAATCTAACAATTTAGGCGTTTTTTGAGTGTGATTTACGCTTGGTGAGGAAAAAATAAATTTTGTGTACACAATTGGAGTAAAGATAAATTAAACAAACTCCCGACATTTAGTTTTAGTTTGGTTATTTTAAGAGTCATGCAGCGTAATATAAGCGGAGAAAGGAGAAATAAAGCAGCAGACATCAAGGGGCTGTGCTCAAGACTGTACAACAACTGTATACTGTATACTGTGTACTGTGTACTGTGTACTACACCGGATGCATAGGATTTCGCGAGAAACAAGGAGAGGAGCTGAGAGTTACGCCTCCATCTCCATCCCGGTGACCTCCTCATTAGTATCCGCTGTCAGTTTATTCGATTTAAACGACAGACTTTGCCTCTTGATCCTCATTTGCCTAAGCCCCGCTCACTCAATTAAACAAGAGATATTTGCGTTATTAATATTTATATTTGTCCTTTTAATTCTGAGAAAAACTTTAGCCAGGAAAATTTATTTTAATCATAAAAAAATTTTTTATTCGGTCTAAAAATGATTCTTTTTCTCTGTTTCAGGTGAGTACGATGCAGTAATTGATTTTTGGATAAGAAACTAGTATCAGCGAGACAAGGTAGACTTTACTAAACTAAAACGATAGTTAATATAACATAAAAGTGATGCACGCGACTGAATAATTTATCCGGCCGGTCTTTATTTAATTAAATGCACACTAATTAAAATGAGTAGCATGACTTTAAATAATCCTTACACTGGTATCCACTAACTTCCAAGTCTCATTGCCTTCTTCTGTTTTATCCTGATCTCAGCTTCAGCTCCAGCTCATAAACTGTCTTCTATCCTCTCTTCTCCCTTCTCTCTCTCCTTTATCCTCTGTCCAGCTCCCGTGCCCGGTCATCCCACACCGCCATTTTATTTTTATTCGGTCTTTGTTTTGTTACCGATCGCAACGCCGGGAGCAAGGATTTTCTCCCCAATATCCTACGGCTAAGTATAAAAATATATCACGTCGCCGAGCCATAAAGACTTTGCTGGGTAGATCTCCAAAGAAATACAGACTAACATTTTTTTTTTTATTCCAGTATTGAGAGCTTTTTGGAAATCTAAATTGTGAGTTAAATAATAGAGAGACGCTAAAATTGTAAGATAGCTTTTTTGCATTAAATCTCTATTTAAAAGTTCCTTATCATTTTTTCTCATCTTTCATGTATTTATCTGTAATATTAAATTCTCAAATCTTTAGAAAAAAATTATAATAATAATCAAAATTAAAAAAAAAAAAACTTTAAATCCAAATTTTGAGCTTAGTTTTGGAGATAAGGAAAAATTAATAAAAACCGTACATTAAATTTTCTACAAAAAATTTTATCACTTTTTTTATATCTTCGATATTTATCCTTCAATATTAAATTATCAAATCTTAAAAAAAATTACATTAATAATCAAAATAGAAAAAAAAACTTTAAATCCAAATTTTAAGTTTAATTTTGAAGATAAGGAAAAATAAAAAAAAAAACCTTAAATTAAATTTTCTACAAAAAATTTCCTTTTATTTTTTTTGATATCTTGAATAATTAAGCCGTAATTTTGATTTAAAACTTAAAAAGTCGATCAAAATTGAAAATGCGACTTTGTTAGTTTTTATTTTTGGTTTTGTTATGCTAAAAGGATGCATATATACATATATATACTAATTATACATAGGTATAATCAGAAGCAAGCTCGTTTGTAATGATGCCTGTTTTATATACACTACCATAAAGCCTTTGTCATTAGTGCGCAGTGGCATCAATTAAATCTTCGATTAGCTCGGAGCTCGAGTACGAGGTACCTCTTTTCAAGACCCGTTTATTTAAAATAGCCCTTAATTTAATTAAAAAGAATATTAAATACATTGTAGAGGTATAGGTAACTGATGTCCATGAATTATTTGTTAGTAAATTCGGAGTAAAGTATTTTATAAATAATAAATAATATGTAAAATATTGTAAAGAGTTAAATAAATGGTGGAGTTCTAGACTATTACTCAAGAGTCATGATCATGACTCATGAGTAATCAACGGGCTGCAAAAGAGTGTGAGTATGAGCAAGAGAGAGATAGATCGATGACACACGGTATGTAATGCATGATGGTCCAGTACACACGTAGGATGTAGGAAGATGCTCGCGGCTAGTAATGATCACGATTGAATGAGAATGAGGCCGCGAGGGAACCAATACAATTAACCTCGACAGTATTCACCATTACAGCGATTGCTTTAAACGCTAACCCACCACATGTGAAAGTGTGTAATGCAATGTAATGTAATGTGTAAGACTCCGCCTTGTTGATGTTTCTACATTACTTACATTTTCAGATTATGATTGGTGTCTTTTAAAGTATCCTTCTTCAAATAATATATAATTGTTCGAATCCTCTAGTAAATTACCGATACACCGATCCCGATACTTGTGCAATACAACGTTGTAAACACGGTTCATTATATCTCTTGTCTGTTGTCACTAAATAAATTTTTAATTGAGAAATCCCGGCAGAGCTCCGGGCTCCGGTTAATTCTCTATCAAGATTTCATTCACCACTGTAATTATTCTTTTCTTAAGATACGAGTACCTGGGAAATGTCATTCAGGTAATTATCCGAGGGAGTTAATAAGGAGTGCAATGTCTTCTACGTATCACACGAGCTAAAAAGGCCTTGGCCCATAACCTGATGAAAATTCAGAGAGTTCTCAAATAATGGATATTTAAAAAATTTTACCATTAAGTATTCTTTTAATTCTGAAGGAGTGTCTTCAAAAATATCTAAATAAAGTATCCAATATAAATTTATATCAATTCTTTGAAGTTATTATCATAAAACAACCTTTGTCAATTTTTGACATCATATTTCTAAGTTCTGTCGTTTATTTTTTTATTTAAAACTAATATTGTCTTACAGATCTTTGTCAAACTCCACATAGTTATTCTATAAACTATTTCTGAGGTGAAATTTAAAGACGAGCCAAATTGTCCATATGAAATGATAGCAACCTGATGAAAATTTAAAGAGTTTTGAAATAATGGCTATTTTAAAAAAAATTCTACCATTAATTATTCAAAAATTTTGAAGGAGTATCTTAAAAAATACATAAATAAAGTAACCAATGTAAATTTATATCAATTCCTTCAAGTTACTATCATAAAACGACCCTTGTCAATTTTTGAACATCATATTTTTAAGTTCTGTCATTTATTTTTCTATTTAAAACTAATATAATCCTACAGATCTTTATGAAACTTGACATAGTTATTCTTTGGACTATTTCCGAGGTGAAATTTGAACAAACGCCAATTTAAAAATGTCCAAAAAATATTATCACACTTTTAGTGGTTCCTTTTTGAATTAACCTTCATCAATTACCTATTTGTCTATTTATTTGATGACACTTTACTCATTATACTATTCAGCAATTCTTAAAATACTTGATTGATCACTACATTTTTAAAAACGGATTATCGAAACAAAAAATGTGAACGGTTGAGTTGACGATTTTGCGTAGGAGAAAGATTGTCCATAGTCGCAATTTCTCAACTCTGGCATGGCATCCCGCGGTATTATTATAACTACTTTCTCCTTACACACAGCCAACTGGCCAACGATACAATGCAGATCGAGTAGGAACAGAAAGCAGAGTAGAGATACAAGGGAGACCTAACTAAACCTCAACTTGTATTATATCGTCCACAGTAATGTGAGATGTGAGTATGAGTGTCTGACGTATTATTATCATTATCATTATTGTTATTATTATTATTATTATTATTATTATATTGGCAGACAAACTCCCGCAATACCGATACAATACATAGAGAGTATAACGAAATGAAACGAAACCAGTTGTTCCACCTTCACCTTCTCTTTTCCCTCAGCACACATTCTCGCAGATCCTCATCCTCGGATGTTGTTGTTGTGCAGTGTCTTCCTCCGTGTTCTTACCGGGGTCCACATGGGTTCTTATTCGAGTCAGCTCCCAGCTCGATCCGCGTTGAAGGTGCTCAACATTAATTAATTTTGACGAAAGCACGCCTGAACCTGTTTCAAATGCCATCGAGAATCGCGAGCTTCTTAATAAACGTTTTATACACTCCGTGATAAATAACATTATTTTTATAGCTCATTATACATTATGTTAAACCAAAACCCTTTTTTACTTACTCGAGGATCCTTTTATTGCATTTAATTATCCGATAGCATTAAAATGCTGAGCGCCAAAAACTTTTGTCAAGTCTTATCTCCAAGAAATACTTTTAATTAATTTATTTTTATTTTACCCTGTAAAACCATGGTAATAAAAGTGTAAGACAAATAATCGTGGATATGTACTGATTCCGAAGGATGTTAATATAAAATTAATAACGTGTAACTTAATCGGGACGTTTCTGACGTTAATTGGCGTATCGTGTCGTTAGTCAGGAAGCTAGTATCTTCAGAGTACGCAATGTCGACATTAACCCAACATTCAACGGAATAATTTGAGTTTTTGAGTTCTTCAACTAAAATTGCCTCTATTTATTTTCTATCGCACTTGTAGAACAATATTTACACATAAATGTGTTGGAAAAACACTAGTTTCAACACTTAGAACATTTTTAAAAGACACTTTTTTTTTTAAATAAATAAAAAAAATGTTTAAAAAATTATTCTAACTTAACTAATCAATGTAGTTTATTTATGATTTGCAATAAACTTTTAATTTTGAAGGAGTGTCTTCAAAAATACCTAAATAAAGTAACCAATATAAATTTATAACAATTCCTTCAAATTATTGTCATAAAATAGCCCTTATCAATTTTTGAACATCATATTTCTAAGTTCTGTCGTTTATTTTTCTATTTAAAGCTAATATTATTCTACAGATTTTTGTCAAACTCGATGTAGTTATTCTTTAGGCCATTTCCGAGGTGAAATTTGAAGATGAGCCAAATTGTCCATGTGAAATGACAGCAACCTGATGAAAAATTCAGAAAGTTCTGAAATAATGGCTATTTTAAAAATTCTACCATTAATTATTCAAAAATTTTGAAGGAGTGTCTTCAAAAATACTTATATAAAGTAACCAATGTAAATTTATATCAATTTCTTCAAGTTATTATCATAAAACACCCCTTGTCAATTTTTGAACATCATATTTCTGTCTTTTATTTTTATTTAAAACTAATATTATCCTACAGATCTTTATCAAAGGAGTGCAATGTCTTCTATCATACGAGAAAAAGAGGCCTTGGCCCATAACCTGATGAAAGTTCAGAAAATTCTGAAACAATGGCTATTTAAAAAATCCTACCATTAATTAATCTTTAAATTTTGAAGGATTGTCTTCAAAAATACCTAAAGAAAATAACCGGTTTAAATTTATATCAATTCCTTCAAGTTATTATCATAAAACGCTCTTGTCAATTTTTTAACATCATAATTCTAATTTCTTATTTTAATTAACTTGAAAAATGAGATTATGAGGCATGCACTTATAGATTTTCCAAACTTTTTATAATTTAAAATGTTTATGTTTAAAAATTTTTTGATTAAAGGCATCATTTACCAAAAAAAAAAAAAAAAAAAACAGTATTGATCCTATTAAAAATTTTACAAAAAATAAAATTGATTGTTATTTACTTTGTAAACTATTTTCTTTTCAGGCACAGAAATCAATTTTCAACGCATGCTGTGAAAAGATAATAGAGTTATGCGTAACAATAGACGTGGAAAGTATATATATGATTCGGAAAATATGGAGTTTTAATAAAATTGTTTTGTGAATACATATAGTTGGCTTCTCGGCGAGGAGGGGCTTGTATAGGGTATCTGGCATCACAATTATGGCTTTAACCTATGTTCGCAGTGCGTATCTGCCCGGTAGCTCACGTTGGGCGCCAAACACAGGGCATAGGGAGTAGGAGCCCTCTTTAATCCACCGAAACAGTAGGGATCAAATATCAATTATTTTGGAAATAACGAAAAACAAAATTATATATTATATCCATCCCTCGGTGATAATTATGCCGGCTCAGGATAAATCGAATTTTACTTGTTATTTGAAGCGTTCATTACTCAAGAAAGGAAATATCTTTTTTAGAGGTCTTTGGTGAAAGAAAATATCCTGTGAACTATGTTCCTGTAATACTGGTAATAATAATAGTAATAATGGTAATGTAAGTAGGATTTAGTTTATTATTGAGAGTGTGGTGATAACGTACGCCTCGGTGATGTCTTAGCTACCGGTTCTCTATTTTATGTAATTTTAATAAATTAAGTCCCGGTATCATGAACGAGTCGACTGTCCGCTCGTAACTTTTAGCATTACAATAATAAAGAGTGAGAACGGATATACCCATACCATTACTAGTCGAGAATAAGAATAGAATGACCCGTGTTATGGACATATATATGTATGTATTTATAAATATAGGTGGTATAGGCCTGTTCCAGCATTTCCATAATCCGATAGTCCATACAACGTCCGAGAGCAATGAAAAGTCCGGGTTTACGTACGTTTGCGATAGCCTTACGTATATATATATATATATATATATATATATATATATTCCTCCTTCAATATATACTATACTTATACTCATTTTGAGACGATACACCGCTTTCGAGATATATATTTATGAGTCGTGAAACGATCATGTCTCGCCCAAAAATTTTTACATATATCCACACGGTCATATATGAATATATCGAAAAAATTATTCAGAAATTATTTTATCTATTTTTTTCGTTGAATAAAATTGATGTTTTTATTATTTATAAATTTTTTTGGTCCCCAAAAATTTTATAATTAAAAAATACTAGCAACCTTGCAGTCACTATGTGACTGCCGTAACGTAAACTATAAAAAATTAAAATTTTGTTTTATTAAATAATTACTTTTGTTAAATTGCACTGTACTTTCTTAAATATATTTTTCATATATACATATATGCATTATATATAAATATATGAAATATTGATCTGGGTACTCAAATAAAAGGTCTCAATGAGTGTAACATCGGGATGAGCTTATATCTTTAAAAATGTTAATAGTTCTCAAGATACGAGGTCATTTCTTAATTATGTATCTAGAGATCTTCATAAATTGACATACTTCATAATCAATCATAATTTGACATCATTATTAAAAGAACTTTGCAATGACACTAAATTTTATTTAAAAAAAACCGATTTTGTCATATGACACGAAATTTTTCTTCTTCTCTTAATAATATAGATAAATGGAAGCTTATTGTCGTTTCAGTCAAAAATCAATAAATTATTTATGACAAGAAAATTTTCTTGTTAAATAAATAAAAAAAATTGAATACACTATGAATTCAATCATTCAGAAATATTTCTCTGACATTAATATTTTTTTTTAATTAAATGAAAAATGTTAAAATGTCTGACAATTAAATTTTCATTTAAAATGAACGTCAACCTTAATTCAACTCTGAACTTATTAAAAAATTAAAACTCTTCAATCAAATGATCGATTGAAATATTAATGATCACTAAGCCCGTGGAACACAATGAATATTTAAACTATAAAGATAAAAATAAAAATGAAATAATCGCATGAATTATTGAGTGCTTTGGAGTATAAACAGATAGTGCAAGTGTTTAACAAATGCGTAGGTACCAGCAGTGGCATTGACGTAGGACTAGTACCACAGGGCAGAGGAACAGGGAACAGGGAAGGGAAAGGGATTCAGGATTGAATTGCTGATTGGTGTGCATGAATACTAAATATACGGAATATAGAATTGTGCGGCGATGTAGTTGTGTCGTTGTGTCGCAATCGGTGTGCTGGCAAAGGGGTAACGAGTAATATAACGAGGTCGCCGAGAGGGAGGACCCGGAGAGTGAGAAAATTAATTGGACAACGCTAAAATGCCTCGAAATAATAGAGATATCCGCGGAGGGAGGGCTGGGGGGAGGAGGAAGACCAGACTGGATGTAATAGTCCATGAATCGCGGAGCTTTGTACCAAGTTATCAGTGTTATGTATATTCGTGGATATTTATACATATATATATGGATGGGATAATACAATGAACACTGTGCTGGGTATATTCGATCAAGATCACTGTTTTACATTCCATTATTATCGATGTTATATTTATTTTATTATTTCAGTCATTAACTGTTTGGGTAAATGTTTCCTCATTACTTCACTCAATTAGTTGGTATTTTTATCTGTTAAATACTATATTAATTTACCAATTTCAAAAGCTTAGTATTATTATTAATTAATTGAATAATTAATTATTATAAAGGTATAATTGAAATAATATAGACTTTAATAACTTGATAATTAATATTAATATTTTCATTAACACAATGTATCTCTAGATAAATAATTAAGAAATTACCTTTTATCTTGTGAATTATTGACATTTTTAAAGATATAAGCTCATCCTGATGTTACACTCATCAAGAGCTTTCATTTGAGTACCCACATCAATTTTGATATATTTTTTAAAATGCTTGTGGGTACTCAAATGAAAGCTCTTGACGAGTGTAACATCGGGATGAGCTTATATTTTTAAAAATATCAATAGTTACAAAAGTACAGTGCAATTTAACATAATTAAGAAATGACCTTGTATCTTGTAAAATATTGACATTTTTAAAGATATAAGCTCATCCTGACATTACACTCATTGAGACCTTTCATTTGAGTACCCACATCAATTTTTCATATATTTTATATATTTATATATATGAATATATGAAAAATATATCAAAAATGTATGTGGGTACTCAAATGAAGGCTCTTGATGAGTTCAACACTAGGATGAGCTTATATCTTTAAAAATGTCAATAGTTCAGAAAGTGCAGTGCGATTCAACATAATTAAGAAATGACCTTGTATCTTGAGAACTATTGACATTTTTAAAGATAAAAGCTCATCCTGATATTACACTCATCGAGACCTTTCATTTGAGTACCCATATCAATTTTTTATATATTTTATATATTTATATATATAAATATATGAAAAATATATGAAAATGCATGTGGGTACTCAAATGAAAGCTCTTGATGAGTGTAACATCGGGATGAGCTTATATCTTTAAAAATGTCAATAGTTAAAAAAGTACAGTGCATTTTAACAAAACTCATTATTTAATTTAAATAAATATATTAATCTAAATAATGAAAAATTAATAGTCCCTAAACGGGTTAATTTGATAAATTCTAATTAGATTTAATAATTTTAAAAGTATATTGGAAGTAAAATCTTATTGATTATTATTTATAAAAATAAAAATAAAACGGCGATTTAATTGATTTGATTTTTATGCATACGAAAGTGAGTACGTGGATGTGGATGATAAGACTAAAAAATAAAACTAAATAAAATAAATGGGAAAGTGGTTATAAAGGTATTTTCATACTGGATACTTAAGTCGTATCGGTTTTATAAAGATAGACGGGTAGGTGAAAAATAAGGATACAGCGTAGAGTATAATGGAATGAGGTGGAGAAAAAGAAATAGAGAATGTTGAGTAAGTACCGGTATAGTGAGGACTGAGGATGAGGACGGTGCGTCGGGCGAAGCCGCAGGAGATGCACGAGGATCAAGAATCAAGAATCGTGGATCGAGGATGCGCTGAAAATCCTTGTAGGCTAACGATGTATGGATGTGTGTGCAAGTATATACCATGCATTGAGTATGAGGATGTAATCGATTACTGTGTGAGACAAGTACACAAGCAGCGGCAGGGCAGGAGGCGGAGAACAGGTAAAATCTCCTCTGTGGACTTTTACTAATATTATTGGCGAGTAGCTGCGGGCGGCCCTTAGAAAGGGAAAATTCCCATCCTCGGGTACACAACAACACTTTGTTTTTATTAATGGTAATAATAATCCTATATTACCACGATATGTATACGACATATGTAGAATATATGTTTATTCGAAGGAGATGTATGCCGAGTCACTTTCTGGTGACGTACTCGGTAAATCACACTTTCCGATACACGATCCAACGGTCTAATGTAGATACATCTATCCATCCCTCTTTGTAATTCATCTCAACTTAACTTTCAGGATTCTTTCTATTCTTACTTTTCATTTCACTTTACATTGTTCGATATTAATGCTCAGTTGGATTCATGATGCGGATGTGACATTCACGGAAGTTCAATACAATAAGACCATTTGTCATTTTTTAAATGTCTCACTATTTTTATATAAAATTACAACGGAACTGTCGCATCAATCTTAGTTCAATTTTCTGTGATCAAAGCCAGTGAAAAAATATTTATATATTTTTATTAAAATTAGTGTTATAAATTCCCGACAGGTGGCGCATGGTCGGAAAAATCATTCTTTATTACTCTTTTGAAGAGTTTGTCTGTCATTAATTTTATGTATTAATTATAAAGCTCATTTTTATTAAAATTAGTGTTGAAAATTTCCGATAGGTGGCGCATAGTCGCTAAATTATCTCGATTTTAGAGAGTTAATTTCTAAGATATAAAGTTTAAAAATGAAAATTATTTTTTTAGACTTTTGAAGAGTTTACCTGCAATTAATTTTATAGATTAATTATAAAGCTCATTTTTATTAAAATTAGTGTTGAGAATTTTCAACAGGTGGCGCATGGTCGCGAAGTTATCTCATTTTTAGAGAGTTAATTTCTAAGATATAAAGTTTAAAAATAAAAATCATGTTTTTTTACTCTTTTGAAGAGTTTGTCTGTCAATAATTCCATAGATTAATTATAAACCATTAAATTGAGCACAATAAAAAATTTTTCCACATGAGACGAAACAAAACTGGGCAATTTAAAAAAAATGAAGCTGCAAAAGAGGAGATTTAATTTGTCTGAAATAAAATAGCCTCCAGATTTACGCAAGCATGAAACAAAGTGAAGTATAATATGCATATGGGAACTGGTGAGACTCGCGGGACCGTGAGGGGGTTGTGGTGTGGTATATATGTATGTCGGCGACGTTGAGCGTCTCGTCGTATCGTTAAAACCGCAAGTTTAAGAGTAGAGCAGAATGACGGTACGGCAAGGCTGGCACACCTCTATTCATGTCGAGTTACGATCTGAGAGATACCGAGTGGAGCACAGTTTGCCCTTACGTACTATACATACAAGTATTAAAAGTATGTATGTATATATATGTACCGGTACTGAGAGTTTGTTGAGTAGAGGCGACACGAATATACTGGGCGTTATGCGATAACGGTCAAACCCGTCTCAGTGTCTGTCTCTGTCTTGTGTCTTTGGGTCTTTTACGTGTTGCGTCTCTGTGGTGGTACCTTGATGACTCATTTAAGATTGTTTAAATGTATCCATTCTGTGGCGAAATCACTCGATTATCATCGTCGAACCTCTAAATGACAAATCAATAGACGTTGATTTATTTATCCAGTTTGCAGTCTTGCAGTCTCGAGTCTCCAGTATCCAGTACATATCCAGTATCCAAGTTATTTATTGCGTCTTACAAAGCCATAAATCCACCTCTTATCTATCGCATTGTCCTTTTTCATTTTTATATTTAACCTAAATTCAACGTATGAATATTTAAAGGCGACAAAACAATACCAATGACACATTCTCTGCTTTTTATATTTAATCCGAGAGGTTTTTATTAGATTCAACAGCTATTTTTGAGCCCGTAAATTGCGATGAGGAAAAGCACGAGGAGGAGGAGGATAAGAGAATATTAAATGGTGGTGAGAGTACGGGGACCTTGACCCTGACCGAATGCAACGCGATCTGTGCATGTTAATAATATAAATCACGGGATAAACGGTTTGGTGCATAATGCTAATAGCAATGAATCCCTCTACCTCTACTCAGATACTACTCATCCTCAGTAAATAGTTTTGCAGGGGCTACTCACTATCACGCAGCCAAATAATTGCCCACCATATGTGAAATTAACATAATTTTATACATTAGACCCATTGACTGACGTATTTATCATTACATTATTATAATTTGTTATTATACTCCGTGCGGTCCGCGTATCCTATTTATATACTTTGTATTATACTCATATTTATTATTATTACTTTTAGAAAATTATTAAAAAAAAATTTTAATAAATTAAGAATGCAATTTTTTTTTATTTCCTGAGTATTAATTTTTTTTTTTAAATTGAAATAATAAAATTTTTTTAATTTAATTTTTGTCTAAAATTAAGCTCGCTTTATTTCTAGATACATAATTAAGAAATTACCTTGTATCTTGTGAAATATTGACATTTTTAAAGATATAAGCTCACTCCGACATTACACTCATCAAGACCTTTCATTTGAGTACCCACATCAATTTTTCATATATTTATATATATTATATATATATGTATATATGAAAAATATATCAAAAATGCATGTGGGTAGTCAAATGAAAGCTCTTGATGAGTGTAACATCAGGATGAGCTTATATCTTTAAAAATATCAACAGTTAAGGAAGTACAGTTCAATTTCATAAAATTCTTTTAAGGATTGAATTTTTTTTTTCTAATTTAAAAAATAAAATATTTACCATTTTAATTTTGATTTAAAATTAAGCTTATCAAGAATCAAAATTCCGATGTATTAAAAATTTTTTATTTCAATAATTTTAAATTTTTTGCACGTCAACTAATAATAATAATTTATTTATTTTTTTATCTAAAATATTTCTTACTGTTCGCCATAAAAAAAAAAAATAAAAAGATGGTAACAGAAAGCAGTGTTTAAATCAAGAATTGTTATACTGTCTATCTCAGCTCGTCAGTAGTTTCTATATTACGCCTAAAGACGGGTTGCCAACTGAAAACCGATTATTTATGTCTGCCATATACGAGGAGCTGAACTCACCGACGCAATAGAGTACCCGAAAGGACAGTCTTCCGTGTGCAGTGTAGAGCCTACAATCTACTATTGACTACTGCAGAATAGAAGTAGAGGAGCTTGACAGAGCACCTTAACTAACC
Organism: Cotesia congregata; assembly: GCA_905319865.3. Classification (NCBI taxonomy): domain Eukaryota; kingdom Metazoa; phylum Arthropoda; class Insecta; order Hymenoptera; family Braconidae; genus Cotesia; species Cotesia congregata. The sequence continues at coordinate 22,377,607 of CAJNRD030001122.1, read as the reverse complement.
TACCTTACTGGAAACAAAGTAGAGAGTAGAGAAACTGCTCCTGCTCCTGCTTTTACCATAGTACTGATGCCCGTCTTGTCGCTCTACCCGTTTCTCAATCTAACGAGGTGATACATACATATATGACGCTATTATATCCACCGCACTTAAAATCATGTGCCATCTCAACGGCGCACAAAAATAAAAAAAAAATAACCCACAGCTCACCATAAGCCATAAGTGCAGTTACACACCCGTATATATCCTATTTCTTTTTTTTTTATTTTTTACACACTACTTGTGTTGTGTTGTGTGCAGTACAGCACTGAATAACTGGCATCGACGATAGGAGGGAGTGTTAAAAGAAGAGAACTCTCATCAGACGCCGAGGGTGTCGCTAACAAGACACGCGCACCCTCTAAGGGGATATCTTGCACATATACAATATATAATATCAAGTGTGTGTGATGGCAAGAGCTGAGAAATAAATAACTCATACGATGAAAGATCACGAGCTATTCTTAATGACTTATCGGAGTCGGTACTAAAGTTGCGTTAATGATGACTCTACGATCTCTGATCTGGCTACGCCTCTCTATTTTATCTTCGTTATTATTGTTATTATTACGTGTTTTATTTAAGCCATTAACGACTCGCTAATAAAACGTCTATCATACGTCAATATGTGTAGTGCGAAATGCATTCATTTTCATTACTATTGCGGTACTTTGTAATGAAGGTTGTACGCTGATAAGAGTCTTACGAACAAGCTGTTCGTTAAAAAATATTTTTTTTGAAATATTCAATTTTTTTCAATTAAAAAATAAATTAATTTAATTACAAGCTTTTCGAAATAAATCTGTAGTCAATTTTATTGATAAAAAAAATCGATTAAAAATAGGTTGTACCTACTAAGGTAAGTTATACCTATTATAAGAAGGTTGTACCTATTAAAAAAACCTCGTAATTGAATTTAAAATAAAAATATCGACGTTTTAATTAGCAAATTGTCTAACTCCATTTCATGTCTTGCATTTATGTGAAAAACAATTAGTTCAAAATTTATTATCACTTTAAAAAACAATTTAATATTTCTAGAAGTATAATATTTTGGTTTGGATCATTAAAATAATTTATAATTAGATTATTACACGGAAAAAAATAAATAGTAAATGCAACATGATGCAGTTTTGGTAAATGAACATGATGAAATCATGTTGCAGACACATGATTTGTCATGTTTCGACTACATGACAATCATGTTACGGTAACATGAGAAAAATCATGTTGCAAACACATGATTTGTCATGTTTCGGCTACATGACAATCATGTTGCGGTGACATAAGAAAAATCATGTGGCAGAAACATGATTTTCATGTTTTTGAAGCATAAATATTTAGTTTTTGCAGCTTAATTTTGTGCTATTAAGGCTACATGAGAATCATGTTGCTGCCACATGATTTTTCTCATGCTACCGCAACATGATTGTCATGTAGCCGAAACATGACAAATCATGTGGCTGCAACATGATTTCATCATGTTGCATTCACTAATAATTTTTTTCCGTGTACTACATCTAAATGTTAAAAATCACCTTCTAAAAAATAAGGAGAGACCAATTGCTAATTAGAACGTCGATATATTAATTACTTTTGATATTTTACATTATTTAGGAGATATTTCCAAAAATTAAGACCTTTAATTGACTCTCCTAAATTTATTGATAAAGAAATTGAAAAAAAAATCATTTAAAGCTACACAGAAAAATTAACTTGATTCAAGAGGAAAATTCTTGAATTAAATAAAATTTACTTATTAATATAAATAAATCAATTTTTTTCAATTAATTTTAATATACTTAACTGAAGAACATTTTTTTTCTGTGTAGATCTTACAAAAAATGATCTTTATAAAAAATATTTGTCATTAAATTTATAATAAAAATGTATTGATTACTTGTTTGATGTCTTGTATCGTTTGGAAGATATTTAAAAAAAATTAAGATTAAAAAAAAATTAAATTTGACAACTTTTATATTAATTAGTACCTTGGAGAGATAATTATTTTATTTTCTCCATATATATGAAGAAATTTCATTTTTATTTTGTAATTCCTCCTACTTTTACAGCAAAATAAATAGCCCGCTAAATAACAAACTGAATCGAATGTCAGAAACATCAAAGATCTAAAAAGTAACATCAAATCTCCCGGGCAAAGTGTTTGATTACTCCCTCGTATAAAAAATAAAATAAAAGAAAAAAAAATAATGAATCCTCGAGGTTGAGAACAAGTGGCGTAATCATACTCCTAAAAATAAAAATGAATATGTATTTAAAATATTTCCGTGTACTTGGCAAAGCAAAAAAGGCAAAACATAATAGGGAGCGCAAAATACCGAGGAGGGTAAGAAAGGGGGAGGGTAAAATTTAGCGTTTCATGTTATACTTGTCGTAACATGATGTTATGTGAATTACAAGTTAAATTTAACGGGTGTTTGCCCAGAGCCTGAGCTCGCGAATCAAAAATAATAAATGACGCCGCGGATTTTCTGCACGCACGTTCCACACACGGGTGGATGCGCCCACGAGAGTGAATTCAACCCTGGGCTCTCGAGAGTCGCCGCCAGACGAAAGGGAAGAATCTCGGCTTGCTTTAGAGAGATTTCTTCATTAATCCTGCTCCTGGGAACAGAATTTTCCGCGACCAACGCTCGCGGAAAATTCTGCTAATCTTCTTAAGCGTTTATGATTACGCTCACATTTTATACTTATATTTATATATTACATATTACGCTGACGCAATCTGTACGGTGACATGGATCCGCAAGGGTGCGTAGTGCGTGGCGTGCGCTGGAGATCTTGAGCTGCACCGGGAAGGGCTGTGCGTAGTATGTCTACGTCGTTTATTTATTTTAATGAGTCTTTCCCCCTGGGCATTCACGCTCCTACTCCTTCTCCTTCTCCTGCTGACGACGTCCTCCGTCATCAGCCACATCCACCAGGCTCTATAGCTTCATATGTGCTCTCTGTTCTTCCTACTCACATATCACACATCACATATGTGCTCTACATGCGACAACTTTTCTCTCTTCCGCCACTCGGAGACTTAAAGCTCTCAGCTCTCCACTCTCTAAGCTCCTTTTTTTTATTTTAAATGACGGCGACGAACCTCCCGAGAAAATAGTCATCATCCGCCATGTTAGGTGATGCAATTTTATTTTTTTTATTTATAATAATAATTTATCAGGAAAATTCTTCTGACTAACAATATTTTTTTTTTAAAAAAGAATCTATCAAACTGAAAAAAATTTTTTCTTAACAATTTTGCTTTATTAAATAATGACTTTTGTTAAATTGCACTGTACTTTCTTAACTATTGACACTTTTAAAGATATAAGCTCATCCCGGTGTTACACTCATCAAGAGCTTTCATTTGAGTACCCACATCTATTTTTGATATATACATATATATAATATATATAAATATATGAAAAATTGATGTGGGTACTCAAATGAAAGGTCTCGATGAGCATAACATCGAAATGAGCTTATTTCATTAAAAATGTCAATAGTTCACGTGATACAAGGTCGTTTCTTGATTATGTTAAATTGCACTGTACTTTCTTAAATATTGACGTTTTCAAAGATATAAGCTCATCCCGATATTACACTCGTCAAGAGCTTTTATTTGAGTACCCACATGCATTTTTTATATATTTTTCATATATACATATATATAATATATATAAATATATAAAATATATGAAAAATGGATGTGAGTACTCAAATGAAAGGTCTCGATGAGTGTAACATCGTGATGAGCTTATATCTTTAAAAATGTCAATAGTTCACGAAATACAAGGTCATTTCTTAATTATGACGCTTAATTTAAATAAAAATTTTTTTTAATTATTTTAATGAAAAAATTATTTTTCCATTCCTTAGAATTGATTTATTTTTTAAGGTATAAATCTCTACTCTTTAAAATACAAAGCTTGCGTCACAATATAGCTCAATAAAAAAAAAAATAAATTCAACCCCTAGTACAAAAATAAAGTCGATGTAATAAATAAAATGTGATATAATATATTAAAAAAAAAAAAAAAAAAAAAAAAAAAAAAAAAAAAATAATGGATATGGACGTGTGACTAGCGAAAAAGGAGAGAGCAGAGTGTTGTAGGGAGGGTTGAAAAAAACGGGTTGGTACGTATCCCACGCGAGATCAATGCACGCAGAGTGCAGTGCCCTGGCGAGTACTCTAACTCTTAGTGTGGATCGTCTACGCATCATCTTTGCATATGCAGCCGCTTTCATCCTTCTCGACTCGTCCCTTTTCCTCTTCCTCCTGAATATCAACTACAGCTGTACATATACCTGCATGTACCGTGCAACGAATCCCTCTGCGGCATTCTCTCTTTACTTTTATTTTTTATTTTTATTTTTATTATTTCCTCCACACATGCGCGCAAAAAAAATTTTCCTTTCGTATTTGGACGCCCTCATTCATGTACAACTTTTCAATTGAAGAACAAAAAGTAAAACTCAAAAAAAAAAAGAAAAAACAAGTAAAGCATACGTCTAAACTCAGCTCTCGAATAAGTTGTTACCGAGCACAAGCATAAGCATCGTACTCTACGCTTTTTTTCCATATTTGTGCATTAAAGAAAGTTACAGACTACTTAATAAGCTTCGGCTTTCATTTAATGATAATGTATTTAATTTTCTAATATATAATCAATCGTTAAATTCAATTTTTCATTAATAAAATAAATTATTAATCATTAAATTTATTTTTTTTTATAAAATATATTTAAATTTAATTTTTTTAATTAATTAAAATTTTATTAACTTTTAAATTCAATTTTTTAATGATAAAATAAATTATTAATTATTAAATTTATTTTTTTTTATTAAAAATATTTTAATTAAATTTTTTAAAAGGAAAATCTAAATTTTTAAGAGAATAAGAAAAATTTTGTGTAAAAAAAATATTTAATCAGCAATTTATTGAAAAATTTTATAACTTAAGATAGAATTTTTTTCAAATAGCTTCTTTGAAGATAAGACAAAAACAGTATCATAAATCATCAAAGAAAGATCTGAGCATAAGCGGTGTTAGATGAGTTCAATAAAAATTTATGCGTGCGTAGGGAAGGTGAATAAAAATAATTTAAAGAGATAAGTATTAGTATCAGAGTATCAGTCGGTAGTAGGTGCCTAGAAACCAGAGCAGCAGAATATAAAAAAGCGAGCTGAGCTGTAGTGTCGTAAAAAGTAGAGCATCTAGCGACCCCTTTAGGAGATGACACACCGGGAGTAGCGGCATTGCAATAGGGAAGGGCGTCTCTTCGGCACCCCTGCAGATCTATGATGAGTTTCGCTCTACATGTACACTCGGGTGTGTGGGGGTGTGTCTATGGCACTTGATAGAATGTTGCACTATACGTTTTTCCGTTACACCCCAGCTCTCGAGGAATATCAACCGAAGCGCAAGACAAGACACAAGCCTACGTGAGTAACAACGAGTCAGAAATGCATCATCTACAAAAACTAGGCGATAAAATTTTCCAAACACTGCACTACTTTTTTTACTGACACATCCATCGGTGTGAAAATTTTGTTTGCCGAAGAATTAATTGAAATTTTTTTCGCAAGGGTTGAAAAATTTTCTGGATGATATTATCCATTGGAAAATTTAATTTAATGGAAGTAAAAATGTATTTCATTTGGTAATTTATTTTAATGAATTAATGCATTTATTTTTTATTAAAAAATTGAATTTGATGATTAAAAAATTTATTGTTCTTTAAAATATTAAATTTAATAGTTGATGAAAATATTTTGGATTGAAGAATTGATTTTAATCAGTTAATGTACTACTAGCAACCTTGCAGTCACTATGTGACTGCTGTGACTTGTGAACTATAAAAAATTAAAATTTTGCTTTATTAAATAATGACTCGTTAAATATTACACTGTACTTTCTTAAATATTGACGTTTTTGAAGATATAAGCTCATCTTGATGTTAGACTCATCAAGAACTTTCATTTGAGTACCCACATGCATTTTTGATATATTTTTCATACATACATATATATCATATATATATAAATATATAGAAAATTGATGTGGGTACTCAAATGAAAGGTCTCGATGAGCATAACATCGGGATGAGCTTATATCTTTAAAAATGTCAATAGTTCACGAGATACAAGGTCGTTTTTTAATTATGTTAAATTGCACTGTATTTTCTTAACTATTGACATTTTTTTAGATATAAGCTCATCTTGATGTTACACTCATCGAGAGCTTTCATTTGAGTACCCACATGAATTTTTCATATATTTTATATATATATACATATATGGGGCATTCCATGCCAAATCGACCACTTTTGACACCGACCCTTTTCGATTTTTCTGAAATTTTGGTATCTTTCTCTACCCTATTGAAAACAATTTTCAGAATTTTTTCAAATTTTTTTACCCAACCAAAAAAAAAGTTACAAGTTATTACAAAAAAACAGCTTTTTTTTTGTTAAATAACCATAACTTTTTTGAAAATTGACTTTTTGGGATGTTTTTTTTTTTGAAATTTTTGTCTTTAAATGTACCTTAAAAAAAAAATAAACAATAATAATTCGGATTCATATTCAATCTTTTTGGAAAAAACGAAAATTTCGGAATGATTGACATTTTCGATTTTCGATTTTCTTTTTATAAAAACTTCAGTATTTTTTGCAAACTCCCTGAAATTTTCAGAGTGGTCCAAAATTTCAGAAAAATCGAAAAGGGTCGGTGTCAAAAGTGGTCGATTTGGCATGGAATGCCCCATATGTAATATATATAAAATATATGAAAAATTTATGTGGTTACTCAAATGAAAGGTCTCGATGAATGTAACATCAAGATGAACTTATATCTTTAAAAACGTCATTATTTAAGGAAGTACAGTGCAATTTAATGAATTTCATTATTTAATAAAGCAAAATTTTATTTATAATTCACAAGTCACGCCAGTCACATAGTAGTAAGACTTATTTAAATTTTCTCTATGCTAGAAAAATAAAAATTAATTTAAAAATATGATTGTCAAAATTTGAAAAATTAATGACTAAAAAATACTAATCAATAATAAAAATTTTTAATTTTCTCTTTTTCTCTGTGGGAATTAAAAAAAAAACATCTCGATATTTTTTAAATTCATAATAACTATTTCTCAGTGCATCGAAACTAAACGGCTTAGTCACAATGACTCGTAATTTTCCGAAGAATTTAGCTGGGCTTTATTAAATTATTAACTCTGTAATTAATTAATATTCTTATCTCGATCTAAAACAGCTTTTAAATTAAAGCTTGTAAAAATGATGATTGTTTAAAAGTTAAAAGACGAAATAAAAACAAAGAGTTAATTGAAAGTATAAATTTAAATAAAAGTAAAAACTCAGCTCGGGGTACCTGGCTATGAAAAAATAATCCGAGACACGCATAATGATGGAAAAGGATGTAAAAATAAATGACATGTTTGAGGACGGACAACACGAGCCAGAGAACCACCGAGGGCGGATAGGAGTGTGTATGCTAGAAGTATGCAGTGAAAATGCTGAAAGGGATGGATATAACAAGTTGGCGAGCCTCGACACGCAGCTTTACAACAACTGGATTTCTATGTTAATCAGATACACTCTACTCTCTATACTACTCCGATCCGATGAATAAACTGAATAAAGAGTTTGTATGGATATGGAAATTATATACTTTGCTATATTTGTTGCATTTAATTTCCTAAAGTAATTTTTAATGGATTCATTAGCCTCGAATTAAAAAAAACGATATATTTTTACAATTATTTATTTATTTTTTATTTAAAATTTTGATTTATTTTAAAGCAACAATATTTAAAAAAAAAAACTTATAATTTTTAAAAATTTTTTTAATCAATTTTTCCAGTTCAAAATTTTTTGTCCAAAAATTTAATTCAAAAATAAAAGATTGTAAATTTTTTTTAATTTATCTAAAATATTATTTTCCAAAAATAAATGCAATAAATTCAAAATTTTTATTGGTTAAAAATTGAAGAATTAATATCAAAATAAAATGTAGAAGTCGTTTGAAAAATAAGCCTATAAATAAAAAGTCCAAAAATTCAATACGAAAATGAAAGATTGTAAATTTCTTTTTTAAATTTGTCTAAAATATTATTTTCCAAAAATACATGCAATGAATTCAAAATTTTTATTGGTTAAAAATTGAAGAATTAAAGGTCAATTATCATGAAAGTAAAATGTGGAAGCCGTTTGAAAACTAAGCACGGTAAATATAATATAAATTAACAAATTGAATTCCGTTATATAGTTATAGATCCCTATAATAACATCTTTAAAACACGTTTTCACATGCACATAAAAATGGGCATGAAAGGTAAAAATAAAATAATTTATTATCTATCCATTTTAACAAAATCTCGGTTCGAAAAATGAGACCCAAGAATCGAGAAATGCCTATGTATAATCAGCTTATAAACGCGCCTAAAAAAATAATACCCTTCCTCTTTTGTATACACAGAATATATAAATGGAATAATAACTTTAAAAAAGTAAAAGATTATTTTAAAACAAGACCATAAAACGGATCAGAGATCTTATGAGCACTAAATCTAATATACGAATAACAAAATATCAAAGGATCAGAAACGATTGCTGCGTTTTTATGGCATACCGGTCTTTGATAATCTTAATATTTATTGATTTTTACATTCTAATTTTGTATCTGCGATAGGGAGATTAATAATAATAAAACGATCGCAACTCCGGTCATTATTCCGGTTTTATTTCCTAATCCCATCATTTTATTTTAAACTGTCTCTTGTCTCTCCCAGGTATTTTGATCCTCATATTTATAAATACTGAAATCGCCCGTCAACAATCGGCACAAGGACTCAAAAAAAAAATAGTGTATATTTAAATAGTATTTCGGAATTATTTATAAACGTGTTTTGGTGGATCGTCAGTGTCAGCTTTTCAGTCTCACAGACCGCATAATATATAATTCATAATGTATAATGTAACGAGTGTAATAATATGCAGCAGAACGAGCCGTACAATGCGCTAGTACCAAAATTCATTGAGGAAACAAAACATTCACTGAAAGTTGTTGTTTGTGTCCAAAAACGAGCAAAAAACACAACAATAATGTACGCAATTGCGGGGGTCAAAATTTTGTAGGTAAAATTTGGATATCAGTAATGAAAATTCAATTTTTGGAACGATATAAGAAATTTAACTGATTAAAAAATGAAAAATTGGAGTTTTTTTGGATTTAAAATTATTAATTGATATTTTTTTTTGAAGATTTGAAGCTTTAGTTTTGGATAAAAATAGGAAAAAATGCAATTTTATGATAAATGTAAGAGATTTCTTCAAAAATGTATGAAAAGTCTTCAATTATTTCCGCAATAGTTGAAGAAATTAAGATTAATTGTGTAAATTTGGGACATTATTTGATAAAAATTGATAAAGGAATTTAAATATTATGACCAAGTGAAGGTAAAAGTTCAAAAATAGATCAAAAGTCTTCAATTTGTAGATTTATTATTTAATTTAATGAAATGTTTTTTTTTCTAAAGTCTTCAATCTTTAGCATAATATATTAATTAATAAAGGTTGATTTATGAATTTAGAACTTAATTTGGGATACAATGATGAAAAAATCTCAAAATGATGACTAACTGAAGGTGTTCGTTCAAAAATGAAGCAAAAGTCTTCAATTTTTACATAATATTTCAATTTTCAGTTTGTAAATTTACTAATTAATTTAATGTAATGTTTTTTTTCAAAAGTATTCAATCTTTAGCATAATATATTAATTAACAAAAGTTGATTTATGAATTTAGGCCTTCACTTGGGATGCAATAATGAAGAAATCTAAAAATTATGACTAACTAAAGGTGTTCGTTCAAAAATGAAGCAAAAGTCTTCAGTTATTTGCATAACATTTCAATTATAAGTTATATTAACTTGCTACTCAATTTAGCAAAAAAAAAAAAAGTGAATAGACCGCAAAATTATGACTAACAAAAGCAGTTACAACAAGAATCACGTGAAAGTAAAAAAAAATTAGCAAAATATCAGCATAACATCATTTTACAGCGAATCAGAAATAAAAGGCGAAACATTGACAGTGTTATTACAACAATAATCGTCAAGTTTATTGCATTTATCGATCTGAACAGCTAATATCCATATTACAACCAGTAATTGTGACTAATAACCGGATTTATGACTTAAACCGTATCATTAATATCCCGCGAATGAGATTCTCATTTAAAAGAGTGTCAACGCGTCGCTCGGTGCGATACCACGATACGACGGCTCCATAATAATAGATAAGGAGTTATTTACCTGAATAAAAATTTGGTTAAGTTTACGACGGCACATTGCGGCGGTTATCACCAGTACAGACCAAGTAATGTAAACCCAACACAGAACTTTCCCATATTTTTGCAGATGTGTCGCCTGTGTTACTGTGTACGCATTCCCACATAAAAACTTGTCTATAAATAATCGATTATACGATGTATCTTAAACGTTTTAATGAACCTCTACGTTGTATGTGTCCGTTTTCGCGGTTGGATACCTGCTAACTTTAAATACGCTAAACTTTTAAAATGTCTTCATTGTTTAAAACTTATACACCGCGGGACTCAATCGCTAACTCGTAAAACTTTACCAAATTAAATATTGCATCGCTCAAAAATAATATTTACGTGCTAATTGTAAGAAAAGTCCTCATTATTTTTATATGATCAAAAAATCTCTTGTTAAAAATATTATTTTTAATCAAATAGAAAAATTATCAAATTTATTTGAACCAAAAATGACATTACAGTGTAAGAATATTTTTTTCGAATTGGTTCAAAATTTTTTATAGTGTTTTTGATTAAAAGTTTGTTCTTTTGAATTGATTTATTAGTTTTGGACTAATTTGAATCGGTTACGGATATTGTAGTAAAGTTATAACAACGAAGTAATTCATATTAAATTATCCGGTAGTGTAATGAATAATGAAGTACCAGTTGAAGGATCAGATATTAAATACCTACGGGATTTTGCTTCTACAATGCCAAGCTAAATTATATGTTATTAAGTATTCTTCTATTATACGACACCTAAGTGAGATATAATTGGGTGTGTGAAATTGGCTCCCCACTTTAATATACAAAGGTTTTGTATTCAAATGTTCTTTCAGAACATTGATATGTTTACATTACATAATAAGATGTTATGATCTTCATCATTTCTAACTTGTAGTTAAGTTAAATCGTTCTTAAAATTGTCAATTAAAATATTTCAACAGTATTCTTTAAGAATTAAAAAAGAAAGTATCTAAAAAACAGTTCCTTCTAGAATTTAAAAGGTAAAAAAAATTTAGGTGAATGCTTGAAGGCCCTTTGAAGTTTTTCCATCTGCAGAAATATTAGCATTGTTTTTGCCTCAAAGGCTCGGGTCTAAAGACACTTCTTGCTGGAGTTAAATGTAACCTAATTTCATGACTAGTGCTTTAACTTGACAATTAACTTTTTAGTCCTTCCTTAGGAACCAGTAATCCAACTTTTGGGAGTAAAAACATTGAAAATTAAAAAGGGGAAAAAATTTGAACAAATATGGCGTCTGTTGCCAAGCAAGCTCAGACAGCTGGCGAGATGATTTAGCCGTCGATTTAGTGTCATTAATGGATGTAGGCGCACACATCATGACCATCAGAATCATCAAAGACTTGAGAGGCCATTTGCGAGCTAGTACTCGTACTAGCATAGTAATCGCGTGTAACTACAAAAAGTGCTGCAGAAAACAGAACAACGTGTACGCTTTCTTTTCTCTTTCTTCTTTTTGTTCTTGTTCTGGTCACACAACACTCAACAATGTTGTAGATTGTAGATGTCGTGTGTGTAAATGCTCTGTACTCGAGCGCTAAACACGGATCCGGATTTTGAAAGCTTTTCTCCGGGGATTTTACGCTTTTAACTGAAACACCGAGCAGCAACAAAGAAAAGTCATGTTATGCTGTTGGTAGTCGTGAGTTATGAGTTACAAGTTTGTCGATGGATCGCGACAAAAGCTGGGTAGGATACCCAGGACCTGGATTAGGTGTCGTATTGATGAGTAGGTATAGGGCAGAGTGTAAAGTATTAAGTGTAGTGTGTCGTGTCGGGTGGACTCTAAACTGCTGTAGCGGATTACATCAGTATATTATTCACTTTTTGACTACTACATGTAATTTAATGTCCTCAATAAAAGCAAAAGCACCGTACCGGAGTTATAGGGTTCCTGAGAGGAGAGTTATGCCGAAGGTAATCTATACATACAAAATAAGAGAAGGTGTTGGGGTGGTAGGCCTGTCGTTGTTGTATTCTTCGTGTTTGTATCCCGGATTCGGGATTCCCAAAACGTCTAAGCCCGCCACCTATGTCCTACCAACACTACCGAGGACAGAGGACAGAGGTGACAGCCGTTTTCGCGGAGATCGTGTCCCCTGGAACCCGATATATCGAGTTACAGCTTCCTCTCTACTTCTGCTTCTTATTTCTTATTTCTTGCTTTTTTACCCTACTCGGTTACTTTTTTTACTTTCTTTACTCCCGACATCCTTATTGGCAGCTATGTCGTACCTCGTATCCGGTTCAATGGAGGTGTTATATACGTTATTATGTATTTGGACATTTTTAGTCGTTTGGCTGTTAACTTGTTTTTATTATTATTATTATTATTATTATTATTATTTTCTATTTTTAATTTTTAATATTAAAACCTTGTCAATCCTTTAATTTGACATTATCGTTATCAAAAAAATTTAGTTACAATTTTTTAAATAATTTTGTTGAATAAAGAATGAAAATTTACCGAAAAATACAAGATAAATTTTGAAAAAGAGGCTTCAATATGTAGCCGTAAAGATCCAGGTTCGATTCCTGGCTTGAACATATTACAATATTTTTTTTTAATTTTTCATTCACGTTTCAATGACTTTAAATAATAATTTTTATTGTAGCTAAAAAAATTATTGCTAAAATATTGTGATTAAAATTTGAAATAAAAAATGACAGATTAAAGGATCAGAAAGGTTAAAATATTACAAATGACTATTATTATTACTTTTGCTGCTAATAGAAGATTGACTGATTTTGATTTATTAACAGAAGTCTTTCATGAATGATTGACGTAAATACGGCATGTTATCGAATAGTGTTATATGTTGGGGAAATTACGATTATGTGTGAATTGTAGACGTCCAATTATCTGGATAAACACGTACAGAGTACATGCGCAACCTACAATGTTCAATGTTCAAGCTACATATACAACATGCATAGAAATTTGGTAAATCGAGCGGCTAATTTCGTGATTCAATTGTCCGTATCATTATATTGATCTCTGCTGTGTATGTTCTCACGATATTATGAAGATTGATTGCCGGGTTATATATTTATAAGAGGATATAGTCGAGCTGGTATCAATGCGCTCATAATGACAATATTTATTACCATATGTGTTACAGACAAATATTATATTATATGCTTAATATTTCCCGCTGAAATGCCAAATTTAGTTGGGTGGAAGACTTTATAATGATAACATATGTTATGTTTACCAATAAAAGGTATTAGGAGAAAAAATGGGTCTTATTTTAGTCAAAGTTCAGTTTAAGGATGATAATTTAAATTTTTGAACCCGGACAATACGTCTGGCAAAGTATATACACAAGCAATGCCTAGTAAATGTCACATTGCAGTGTAAATGATCCTGGCATCTGGCCGGATTTGCACGATTCAGTTTTATCAGTACAGTACACACTGCACTCGTCATAAATGGATCAACAAGGGATTCCCCGGATTGGCCAGCAGCCCGACTCCCTATTCTCTCTTATTTTCTTCTCTTTAAACCTTGGCAGCTTACGTTCATGGACTCACATGAATATTTTCCACCAATTTCAACTAAATCAAAGACCAAAAACCAAAAATTCAAATTTTGCTAATTCGTTTTGAAGAACACCCAATTTGTAAAAACAAACTTGTTCTTCCATTCATATATGAATATAAATATGAGTATGAATATGAATGCGAAAAGCGATTAGTTTTGGTGGGTAGCTAATACCGGAGGTAGCAAGGAATAGATGTACAGTGATTTATATTAGCATGAAAATTGACCACCCTAGTGCAATACTAAGGGATTAGAGGATTGTCGAGGGTCCATTCCCAGTATCAGAGTATCAGTGGCCTTGAGCTACATCATGTTAACACACTCTTGTTGTCGTGTTGTTGGGTGAAGCGTGTTATGTGTTTAGTTATGTTCGAGCTAGACGTGCCCAATTGAGGTGACACATACTGCTTTGGTGTAATATGAGAAAGTCCCTACTACACTCCTAACTTGCTATTGGTATTTGTTTTCATATACACATTTTACATTTTAACTGGTGTAAACTATACTATTATAATGTTAACGCTGACCCTTTGTGCCTAAAGACGGCTCCTGAAGAGTCAAGAGCTGTAATTTTGAGTTTGGGGATTAATATTTAATTTATTCTGAATAAATCATTAACATTTTGAACAAAATTGAAGTATCTTGCTATTGTTAATTAATTTTTGAGTAATAATTTAAGACTTTTGATATATTTTTGTGCTAATCTTTTCAATTAATCATAAAATTGAAATTTCTTCATCATTTTTCATCAAATATATAATAATTTAATAATGTACCAAATTCATACAATTAATCTTAATTTATTGGAACATTGCATAAATAATTGAAGAATTTCGATAAATTTTTGAAGAAACCTCTTCAATTGATCATAAAATAGCTTTTCCTTCAATTTATATCCAAAAATAAAGCCCTAGATCTTCAAAAATGATATCAATTGATAAATCTCAATCAAAAAACTTCAATTTTTTATTTTTTCAACAATTATAACACTTTTTCTTTTCAGAAACAGCTTCCTTATCTTCTAACAATCTATTTTTAAGTTTCCTTAAACACAAACCTTATTTTGATCTCAAATTAAAAAAGAAAGAACCAATTGCTCTTCTTCAATCACTTCAAAGAGCAAATTTAACCGACAAAATAAATTGATACACTAAATAAAACCTCAAACCACCTTAGAATCTCAATTTCCTTCTTCAGAAGTTAAAATAACTTCAATGAATAAAGCGGTAATGAAGTTTGCAAACCACTAATCCAATTAACCATCCAAAACTTCACCACTATCCTTCTAAAATTGAGATTTTGAACTGAGAGCTCCCGTCAATATCAAATAAGTGTTTTTCCGTTCGCTTACTTTTGGTTTATTTATTCACCAATTTTTCTCAAGCTTCAGATCCTTCAAAGCTTCAAATCCTTCAAGCCAAAGAGTGTTTAGCAATTTTTAAGCTCTACTTCAAGTGCAGCTTAGTAGCAAGCTCTTTCCTCGAGTAGTAAGTGGTTGTCCGGTGACTGAGGAGGACTTGTCGTTAATGCGGCTAATCGACTTACGAATCGGAACCAAACACGAGGACTTTTCTTCCGAGCGATTGCCTTTACTTCGCTTGGAAACTTTTGGAGGAACAACAAATACTTAAAGCTTTTTTGAAAAGTATTGTTGAAATGTTAAAGGCTTGCCATTAAAGGCTCAGGCAGGATTTGGGTTTTATTAGCATAAAATACCGTACGAGATTATATTCAGTTGGTCGGGTAGCCGCAATTAATAGCACATAGCATGACTGTAACACTCAGCGGCGTGATTGGGTACACGCTACCGATTGTATGAGCAGAGTAGACAATACCGAGCACGCAGACTGAATTTCATGACGTTAATAAAGCATTGCGAAAGCTTTTAGGGTGATTGAAGGGCGTGAAGAGCCAGCCAGCGCAATTATTAGATGCACCTTTGGTTCTTAAAGCTCAAGTGCGTGGCTTATGACTCCCAGGGAAAGAGAGGGTGGATATGGTTATGGTTATGGCTTGAATCGATCTGCAAATATAAATACACATATTTGTTCGGCCACAAATCATTCTACTGAACTCCATCAGAGCTACGGTACATCGAATCGCCCGGCTCTGAATCATAATATCAAAAATGAAGGGTTATTGATGGGAAAAAAATAATTCTCGTTATAGTTATTTTTATTTGGTTGCTTTTTTGGGTTTTTTTTTAAGCAAGCGTAGTTATATGTAGACGGTGTATTATAAATCCCGGTAAAAGTTAATCCGTCAATGTTTTGACCATCAACCTCGATATAACGCTCGGTTTCAGGAGACCGTGAAATTTTACATGGCGTTCGCAAAGTGTCAGACGCCGGATCTATCAAAATATTATTTAAAAGTCTCTAGTACTGAGGTTCGCTCATCGGACCGTTCAAACCTGTCCCAAACGGTCTAGAGGTTGAGGACCACCTCGTATTTTTTTTTTTTTTGAATTTGTAATAAAAAAAATAGATTTTATTCAAGAGAAATTTTGGTTTTGATTTCGGATTTTATACTATTTTTTTTTTTAGATTTATAATTAATTTTTATTAATTTAAAGATTTATTGAATTAATTATTTTTAATTATTGAAAAATTAAATTATTAATTTTTTTAATCATTTTAATAGTTCTTTAATTAAAAATGATACATTATCAATTCAAATAATTAATTAAAGTAATTATTGAAAGCACTTTATTCTTAATTATTAAATTTAATCATTTTAAATTAATTAATTGTAAATTATATGGAAAATAATCCGCAGAAAAATAATTTTCTTGAAAAATTAATAAAAATTATCTTCTAAATAAATTATGTCAAAAATATTAATTTTGAATCAATCAATTTTTTTTTTTGCACGACTCATGATGCGAAGCATCAGAGAGTGCTTTACGATCGAAAAATTTTTTTCGCCTCATTTTGGCGGCTATTTTTATTATTATAGCCTTGTTAGTTCACGGAATCAAGATATTTTGCATACTATTGTCGAGATAATTTAATGGAGATTAATTCCATACTTTTTAAAAATTGATTTACTGCAATAGAATCGGAAAAAAACACCAAAATAGTTCAAAAAATTTTCCTGTCCGTCATGTGTGAAACCTGAAAACCTGTAACTTGTGAAAAAATCCATTATTTGAGTTAAATTTTTTTTTAAAAAATTCTAATCGACGATTATAGGTCACTGAATGCGAATGATTAATTAATTCAGTGTCGTTTAATTACAATTAATAAAAAACGAAACCTACAAGACTGTATATCTATATATATTATGTATATTTATTCCACCAGAGGCGCTTGTGCAGTACCTTCCTAGAACAGCTGTTTTTTCGGCAACTAATTTTGAACGACTTATGTTTTTTTTTTCTTTTTTTTTTTTTAATATTTTATAATTAAATGAGCATTATGAGTCGTGCACTTTTGGATTTTCCAAACTTTTTTTTTTTAGTGACAAAATTAAACCTTTTATGACTCAATATTAAAAGCTTTCTAACAAAGAGACTTCCCCTGATTAAAAAAAAGTATTGAACCTATGCAACTGTATATCTATATTGTATGTATATACAGATATACAGTGTGTGTAATTCAATACTTTTTCAATACTTTTTTTTAATCAGGGTCTGTTTTAATTTTAATAATTCCTCTTTAGATAAATGAAATGAATAAAAATTCTTCAAAGCAAACTACATATTTGAGATTTAAAGCTTTTTTACGATGATTGATATTCAAGGGCTGTAATGTGGGCTTATGTTTTAACTATAATGAGACACTAGCCACTAAAAAAGTGTCCGGAGATTTACAGCCCTCAAAGTGAAGGGAATCAAGTGGGTGTGTGCGTATAAATGTATAAACGGATGCATATAAAATTTTAGTAGCCACGAGATTAGTGCGAGAATGATCGGATTATTTTAGAAGTCGTAAATTGGCTCGAGTGCTTACTGGAAATCTGGTACCGGGAAGTTTATGGAGCATGATATTACTTTTCACGAATAAGAGGACCTAGGATATAGAGTGTAAGAGAACAGGGTGGAAGTAGATGCAGAGTATAGGGGACTACCGGATACGATACTCCGGAAAAGAGAATCGACATTATTATACTGAAAATTTAATCGCGGTGCTAACCCAAGTACACGCTTCGTTGGGTATACAGTGTGCTTAAAACTTTTTTGATTAATGCGCTTTGAAATAATGGATTCACTGATTAATATCGATTTTTTATAAAAATTAACTATTTTTAAAAATTAAAACTTTGCTCTATTAAATAAAAAGTTGCTCTGTCTTTTCTTAAATATTGGCATTTTTAAAGACATAAGCTCATCCTGATGTTACATTCATCAAGACCTTTCATTAAAGTACCCACATGAATTTTTCATATATTTTATATATTTATATGTATGAATATATATAAAATATATCAAAAATTGATGTGGGTACTCAAATGAAAGGTCTCGAAGAGTGTAACATCGTAATGAGCTTATATCTTTAAAAAAAATGTCAATAGTTCTCGAGATACAAGGTCGTTTTTTGATTATGTTAAATTGAACTGTACTTTCCTAACTATTGACATTTTTTTAGATATAAGCTCATCTTGATGTTACACTCATCGAGAGCTTTCATTTGAGTACCCACATGAATTTTTCATATATTTTATATATTTATATATATATGAATATATATAATATATATGAAAAATTGATGTGGGTACTTAAATGAAAGGGGCTTGTCGAGTGTAACATCGGATGAGCATATATCTTTAAAAATTTGTACCCACATGAATTTTTCATATATTTTATATATTTATATATATATGAATATATATAATATATATGAAAAATTGATGTGGGTACTTAAATGAAAGGGCTTGTCGAGTGTAACATCGGGATGAGCATATATCTTTAAAAATTTCAATAGTTCACGAGATACAAGGTCGTTTCTTAATTATGATAAATTGCGCTGTACTTTCTTAACTATTGACATTTTTAAAGATATAAGCTCATCTCGATGTTACCCTCATCAAGAGCTATCATTTGAGTACCTACATGCATTTTGATATATTTTTAATATAATCATATATATATATATATATATATATAAAATATATGAAAAATTGATGTGGGTATTTAAATGAAAGGTCTCGATGAGTGTAACATCGGGATGAGCTTATATCTTTAAAAATGTCAGTAGTTCTCGAGATACAAGATGATTTTTTGATTATGTATCTAGAGATTTTCTCGTAATTTCTTTATCAACAAAAATTACAAAAAAAAAATTCTATCTATAATAATAATAATTCCCTAAAAATTAGAAATATTTAAAATAAAAACAATTTTTTTTTTTTTAAGATGAGTCTAATAACGCAATAATTCAAATAATCCCCCAAAGTATCAATTTATTTATAATTCTAAAGTTGCCTCAAAGAAACGTTTTAGTGTAACGATATCTTCCGGAAAAATAAATAAAAGCAAGAGCTAAGCCACATGCCGTCGTAAAAAATCCCTTCTCAGCAACAGTGTGCCTGCAAATTATAACTATAACTATTACAAAGTCTAAAGAAATTTATTTTAACAAGGATTCGTTAAAAAAACACACAACATACATAAGCCGAAAGACGAAAGACGAAAGACGAAACGGGTACTGTACTGCGAAACGACAAAGTTGAGATATTTGGGATGGATCTGTGTGTACATTTATCATCATCATCATCGCACATCTTACTTTGTATACCTTTGAACAAATATACTTTGTACATGTGTAATGATATAGACGACAGTGGTACCGAGCGAAGGTGGCTTCGGTGTTGGTATTATAGTTCTCGGTAATGCACACATGTCTTTTTTGTTCGTTGTATTCTTAGCGGGTAAATATCCGTCGGATAAAAACCCGGAATATTCTCGAAGTACTACGGCCCAGTAGACGTAGTTTGCACAGGGTGCGTATCTATATGTGTGTGTGTGTGTGTGTGTGTCGTAAAATTGCGTGATAAAAAACACATATGCAATTGGGACGTTTCGCGGCTATAAAATTCCCGAGCGGTTTTAAAAAAAAATACTTACGCTCAAGCACTTTTACAACCAGAGAAATGATGAATTTCCAATACCACTTTCATCGCCGTCAGACAAGACGTGTCTTCGTCATATATGTCTATATATGCTTTTTATGGACGTATAAATAACGGAATAAAAAATTCTGTATTGATATCTTTTTTATCTTATCAATATTTAAGGCCGGTTTACTTGCCGAAATGATAATATTCATCGGAAACTTTTGATGGGATGTTTAATTTTCTAGAAAAAAGATCGCACTTTTTTTTTCCTTCAATATTTACGCCCAATATTTATTTTAAACTCTTGATACTTGGCAAATTTTTTTTTAAATTTATTCTTACGAATTTTGATTAATTATTACGGCTTAAATATTGAAGATATGGAAAAATTAAGAGACCTTTTTTATGGGAAATTAAATTCTCTATAAAAAGTATATTTCAATTTCTTTCCATCTCTTGTCATTCAGTCGTAAATTTGAATTGAAAATCAAAAGAATAATTTTTGGAGTAAAAATGATATTAAACTGTTTGAAATCAAAATTTTAGGTTAAATACTGAATATATTTAAAATATTCGAAAATTTTTTAAATATTTGAAAATTCTTAAAAATTATTCTTGGAATCTTTGACTAATTATTACGGGTTAAGGGGGAACACCATTGTGACGATCGAAAAAAAGAAATGATTTTCAGGAATGTTTTTGACAGGAAAAATAAAGGAATTTAGGAATCGGATTCTTTTTATTTTATTAAGGGTACATTAAAGATTATTACCCTAAATTTTTATTAAAAAATATTTAATTATTACAAAGTTATTAACAATCTCGTCGAGCACTGGAGAAAATTTCCCCCCTCCACGGTCGGTTCGATAACTCAAAAACAAATCATCTGAAATTAAAAACTCAAAATGCTTTTTAATCAGTAAGGATGTAGTTATCGTCGCACGTACGGAATTTGAAAAATTTTTGTTTTAAAGATTTTTTTAGCCGGGTTAAAACAAAAAAAAAACAGTAAGAATAGTGAGAAAAATTTCAATCAGAGTCGCCATTTTTTTTTAAATTAAAATTTTCAAAATTCCGTACGTGCGACGATAACTACATCCTTACTGATTAAAAAGCAATTTGGATTTTTATTTTCAAATGATCCGTTTTTGAGTTATCAAACCGACCATGGAGGGGGAAATTTTTTTCTAGTGCTCTACGAGATTGTTAATAACTTTGTAATAATTAAATATTTTTTAATAAAAATTTAGCGTAATCATCTTTAATGTACCCTTAATAAAATAAAAAAAAATCCGATCCCCAAATTCCTTTATTTTCCCTGTCAAAAAAATTCCCGAAAATCACCTCTTTTTTTCGATCGTCACAGTGGTGTTCCCCCTTAAATATTGAAGATACGGAAAAATTGAGAGATCTTTTCGATGGGAAATTAAATTCTCTATAAAAAGTATATTTCAATTTCCTTTTATCTCTTATCATTCAGTCGTAAATTTGAATTAAAAATCAAAAGAATAATGCAGCTGCCCAATTTTAAAACACAGTAACTGCAAAATTTTTATACCTAATTTTTTTTTAATATTGCTGCATTTTTTATAACTGTTAGACCTTAATTTCAAGTATTTTTTAATTTATCAAATAAATCAATTTGGCAGGCAAGCTTTTATTTAATAAGAAAAATTTTTTAAAATTTCTAAATGTTAGTTACTGTGTTTTGAAATTGGGCAGCCGAATTTTTGGAGTCAAAATTATATTGAATTGTTTAAAATCAAAATTTTAGATTTAATATATTGAAAATTTGAGAAAATTATATATGACCTTTTTTAGTTGTCAGAATTTTTTAATATTTTTGATATTTAAGCCAAAATTTTGAGTTCTATTTTTCATAAAACTGCCGGTGTAAAAAAATTGAGAACTTAAATATTTTACGAGCCTCTAAAGAAATAAAATCCCCAGGCAATTGATATCTCTTATCAATATTTGAAAAAAAAAAAAAAACAGCCAAGTTTACTCACCGAAAGATGATAAATCGAGTTTTATAAATTCCCACCAAAGTTAGATCTGAAAAAAAATAAGAATGCGAGTAAAAAAAAAGTGAAATGAATTCGTCCGGTTTTATTATTCTTTTATCATGACTGTAGGCAAGTTGTATTTTTTGAAACAGTGGATAACTACATTACTTTTACGATTATTTATAGCTGCTCTCAAAGTATCCTCGTCATAGCCGGGTTCTTAGGTTGATAAGAGAGAAAAATATAAAGCTGGAACGGATCCGCTTGTTTTTCTTACATTTTGTCGTGTTTTATATCAACCTTGTTTGGGAGGCTCCACTATCTCTACCCACACACTCCACTCATATTATATTAAATTATATTAAGCATATTATATTATATTATAAGATTTTATACTTTTGTACTATTAAAACTCGTAAACCCGGTTGTTGATTTAGCTGATGGGTCAAACTACTTTTAACACAGGACTACCTTTTTTTGGGAAACCATATAATTTATTATTAACGCAACTTCTATTCCATCCCACTGGTGACTCACCACAAATTCGTTCTGACGTGAGTCACTAGTAATTAGTGCTTTCGATGGATAAATTAAAAATTCGATCCATTTAATCAACATTATTGCCAATTTTAACTTTGTTACTTCTGTTTATGTTCAAGCTATCGATTATTTTGTAAAAGTTTTTATTAAAAATTTTTTATGACATTTTTTGGCAAGTCGCTAATTTTTTCTAAGTGAAAATAACGTAATTTTTCTAAAATTATTTTATTAATCCCTCAAAATAAAATAGTAATGAAATTTTTTGACCAATTGCAATTTTTTTGGACCAAAAATTTTTTAAATATTATTATTTGTTTTGTAAAATTGGTAAAATACTCTAAATAAATTATTTAATAAATTTTTTCGGCAATTTTTGAGTTTTTTGTAAACAAAAAAATGATAAATTTATTAAAAATTAGTGAATTTTTCAAATGCAATTATTTGATGAGATTTTTTGACCAGTCGCTAATTTTTTCTCCGTGAAAATTGCGTAAATTTTTTTATTAATTCCTTTAAATAAAATATTAATAAGAAAAATTGTAAAATGAATTATTAATGAAATTTTGCGGCTAATTGCAATTTTTTTTGTGTCAAAAATTTTTATTAAACATTATTATTTGTTGTAAAATTTGTAAATTGCTCGAAAAAAAAATTTTAATGATTTTTTTTAGGCGCGCAGTAGCCTATCGGATCCGGCCCTTGCTACCAAAGCATTGGACCGGGTTCGAATCTGACGTACACCAATGAATATTTTCAATATTTAAGTGTATTATTCTGCTCAGCCCAAGAAATACTTAAACATTATTATTTGTTGTAAAATTTGTAAATTGCTCGAAAAAAAAATTTTAATGATTTTTTTTAGGCGCGCAGTAGCCTATCGGATCCGGCCCTTGCTACCAAAGCATTGGACCGGGTTCGAATCCAGCGTACACCAATGAATATTTTCAATATTTAAGTGTATTATTCTGCTCAGCCCAAGAAATACAAACGAGTTCCAATCTCAAAAGTGTACCCCCTACCGTAGTCGCTCATGACCTTAGTAGTTTATGCGACTTTAAACAAATTAAAAAAAAAAAAAAAAAAATGATTTTTTTTTGGCAATTTTTGAGTTTCTTGTTTCCAAAAATAATTGTAAATTTATTAAAAATTAGTGAATTCCTTAAAATCAAGTCTTTGATGACATCTTTCGGCGAGTCGTGAGCCTTTTGTTGGCAAAGTAAGCTCGGACCGTTTTCTGTCTACCTGAGCTCGTTTTTCGACGTGAGAAACAACGGATGAATTTGTGTGAGGCGCAATTCTAGACCCGACACTAAGACAGACGACTTGACAACGAGCCGAAGGTGTGGACCAACAGGCATCCCATTTTGTCGACACACAGATGCGGAGGAACCGCTCACATCCAAACAAAATGGATTTATACATTTATATCTGTATATATGGATCCGAGATCGAGATATCTCCTTTTTCTCGGAACGTTCGAACGGCGAGCCACCAGACAAAGCGATTTGGACCGTTGGATATTTTGCTACGACCATTAAATCGTGTTATCGGTACCAGATACCTTTTTTACTTTTTATTATTTTATTCTACTTGGTTTAGTTACCTTCTTATTTTTTTCGGATAGACCCGATTTTAGTGGGACAAAGAGTCCAAAATCCAGAATAAAGAATACTTTTGTAGAATCTCGGACATTTTTTACTAAGCCCGATTTTTGTGAAAAATAAAAAAATATCGAGTGAAGGCTGAAAGTAGGTGATAAATTGATTATGTAGATATGCAATTCTAAATGGATGTATGCATTTAAATTTAAATATTCTGGAGTTATGTTGTTGTTGTTGTTGTTGGATTGGGAAAAAAAGGTTATGCAGATTAACTTGTCGAAAATTAATGGTGATGAGAGAAAAGGATTAGCTTGGACCGATGACACTCGACATCATCTTACAAGTGACATTAATCCATACAGTCATTATAAATTGGTGATACGCATAAATATATCCATAATGAATATAGATATAACGCAGTAATCCAAAGTCCTGAGGCATTCCAACGAGACCAAATATTTCGTTGCAGTTGTCAGAGCTTGTAAAATCCCTGTCATCTTTTTGAGATAGGAGATGCTAATGGATAATTAATCTGTATGTGGAGCATGTGTCAACAAGTTTTTTTCGATAGAAAGAATTATTATTAGATTTTTAATATCCGAATTAAAAAAAAAAATAACTAGCAACCTTGCAGTCACTATGTGACTGCCTTAACTTGTGAACTATAAATAAATAATATTTTGCTTTATTAAATAATGGCTTTTGTTAAATTGCACTGTACTTTCTTAAATATTTACGTTTTTAAAGATATAAGCTCATCCTGATGTTACACTCATCAAGAGCTTTCATTTGAGTACCCACATGCATTTTTGATATATTTTTCATATATTCATATATATCCACTCTTATAATTTAGATGAAAAATATGAAAATATATACATTGATGAAGACATTTTATTCGTAATGTGATTGGTCAAATATATCATAAGCATGAAAATATAGATAATTCCATACCAACATTCACACGCGCGCTTGCGCGCGCAACGTATACTAGTAAATATATAAAATATATGAAAAATTGATGTGGGTACTCAAATGAAAGGTCTTGATGAGCGTAACATCGGGATGAGCTTATATCTTTAAAAATGTCAATAGTTCTCAAGATACAAGGTCGTTTCTTAATTATGGTCAATTGCACAGTACTTTCTTAACTATTGACAATTTTAAAGATATAAGCTCATCATGATGTTACACTCATCAAGAGCTTTCATTTGAGTACCCACATGCATTTTCATATATTTTTCATATATACATATATATAAATATATAAATATGAATATATATAAATATATCTTGATGAGTGTAACATCGGGATGAGCTTATATCTTAAAAAATGTCAATAGTTCACGAGATACAAGCTCATTTCTCAATTATGTATCTAGAGATAGAGCATTTTTAAATGTAGCCTAAATACTTATAATATAGATGATTTCTTCATTTTTAGATCAATAAATTTTTATTCAAATTTTATGAATTTTTTTCTTGTCTGTACGTCCACAAATTAATTATTAAAAAATTACCCAAAATATATTCTCATAAAAATTTGTCATGTTTTTAACATCTTTCTATTTTATATTTTTAACATAAATTTTCCTCCAAGTTATTTAAATAAATCATCGATTTATGATGTGTTCGCAGAAAATACAAAATGATCATCTAGAACGAATTCAGAGTGAAGAATCTCACTATTTGCATATGAATAACTCGGTGCAAATAGAAGATTAAGTCATTACAGGACTCATGAGTACGCTCTGACGGAATAATATGATACATTATTAGGTTATTGAAGTAATAGGAATATATTACCCGATAATTCTTATCGGATTTATTTAAATTTTATATTCCTGAAGAATGAATGCACTATACAATAATACTGGAGAAATTATACACAGAGATAATTCTCTTAGCTGTGGAGTACGAGGCTGTTTCGCCGATAGCTTGTTTAGTACATCATGTTCCCACGTTATATTGGCGAACGGATGCTCGATAGTTGGCTCTATACTAGCACCGAGTACAGAACAGATAGAGAAGAGGAAAGAAGGAGGAATACAGGATATATACTTCAGTTTGGTACGTGGGAGCCTCTTCATCTAGTCTTGTGCTCTCTTCTATTCTGTTTGCTGACCGAATCGCCCGTGGGCTCTCTACAACTCTCCACTCTCTTCTCTCTACTCCCTGTAATTTCCGATACATTTTGACTCGTCACCTTATTAGTTCGATAAATAACAAAAACACCATTGTGTAAACCGAGGCTAAAATTTATAAGTATTTATTATTTATTATTCATCTTAAGTCAACACTCGGAGGTTGATCTGCCGGATCTTTGTTTCAAGAGTTTAATTAAAAGAACAGACAATTATAAAGCAAATTTGCTCGTAAATAAATTTTTTGTTTGTCTTAGAACAGAAATGATACTTTTTTGAAGAGACAATAAAATTTTCAATACTACACACGTAAAGTTTAAAAAAAACGTGTAAAAATTCTTAAACAAGGCCAATTTTTCATTTAAGGCTATATTAATTGAAAAAAAATTTTTTTTCTTAAATATATTCGTCAATTATGGTGACAAATTAGCTAAAAATTGATTAAACTGAAAATAAATGACAATTAAACCCAAAAAATAATTTTTTATCTTGTAAACTTATATTTTAAAAATCAACTCTCTAGTAGTGAGACAATTTAGCGACAATGCGCCACCTATCGGATTTTTTTAAAACTAACTTTGGTAAAAAAATTATTTGTCGCCAATTTATGTTTATGACTGTATAGATTGAATAAAAAAAATTTTTTTTAAATATATACGTCAATTATATTGACAAATTAGTTAAAAATTGATTGAACTGAAAATAAATGACAATTAAGCTCAAAAAAAATTTTTTTATTTTGTATCCTTATATCTTTAAAATCAAATCTCTAGAAGCGAGACAATTTAGCGACCATGCGCCACCTGTCGGAATTTTTCAAAATTAAATTTAATCGAAAGTTGATCTATGGACCGGATATGGATTTATTAAATCTTATCAGGATATATTGAGCCTAAAAATTTTCTTGCAGATAAATCAGAGGCTGTTGCGATATGATTTTTATTACTTTAGGATACATATACTACAAGCGCATGTAGATAAATTTCTCGTTAGTGTGTAGTAGGTAGTGTGTAATCTGTTAACGTTTATTTGGATATTAAATAAACTGTGAAAAGTGGACACCAATGAAAATTTAAATTAACGTAATAGGATTACGCTGTCATTGCCGGTAGATATATACGACTCAGTACCGGGTAAATGCAAACTGGGAGCATGAAAAAAATGCTGGGAGGATTTTTAATAGTGTTGTTGATGCAGAGCCAGTATATACATGCACATCTCCATGTGTAATCTGTTTATAAACAAGATTATGTATTTATATTTACAACTATAAAAATGAGAAGGAGGATGGAGAAAAATATTGTTTACGACAGGAGTGGGTACATAACTAATAACTGTTTGCAAAAAGTTCGGTACATTGCTCTCAAGCTCAAGCTCGAGTTAGAGACAGAGTTATATTATAACTAGATTGGATTTTAAATATATAGATGTGTTTTATTGGACAGAGACACTGGACTGAGTTGACTCGAGTTTAGGTTTTATTTGCATCGGTATATTATATACCGACTAGCGAGTTAAGCGAGTTCTCGACTAAGACGACACAGCGTTTACAAGGAAGGAGGAATGCGGAACAGTATTGACATTAATTCGTGCAATACTAAGTCTAGGAATTTTGCTGCGATTTAATGTTCCTCCGGCTACTATCCATCTTTCTGTTGATAACTATTTCATTCTAATCTCTACAACTTGTTTCGATATTTTAACTATTTTATTATTATTAATTTTAATTAAAAACATTTACTAAACTTACATTTAATTAAATATTTCAAAAATTATTATTATTATTATTATTATTTAATAGTCAAAAAATTTGAAATGACTCTATAAGCTTTTATATAATTTTTAATTGAAATTAGTGTCTGGAATTACCGCTAGGTGGCGCATGGTAGCTAAATTTTCTCGATAGTAGAGACTTAAAATCTAAAGTATTAAGTTTTAAACTAAGATAAATTTTTTTCTGCTTTTCTAAGGAGATTTTCTGGCTTTGCTATTTAGTATAATGAAATACTAAAGCAATTTTTGTTTAATAAAATATTATAATTAACAAACAAAGTTTTTTTTGTTCAGAATGTTACGATAATTTAAGATCAAGAATAAAATTAATATAAAATAAATAAAGACATTGATATAGAGGAGCTTGCTCTGGGTATTGACAACCTCGAACGATACATATCCACAAGATAAGCAGGATAATTATTTATAAGACTCTGTCGGGAAGTTAAAATGACTTTTTTATGGGTACGATTTTTCTTCATAGACATAGAAGCCGGCACTACATAGACTTTGGTCTTTTTTTCAGTGTATTGATGGGTAAAGTATAATGAGCACTCGAGAAAGCATTATATGTATAAACGAATACAAGTAGATGTAGATGTAGAGGTAGAGAGAGCGGCGTAGGGCCGGACGAATACAAGTCACAGAATACAAGAAAGAAAGAGAAAATGGACGAGGATGTTTAAACGACACAATGACGAGCGAGCTCGGCAAACAAGACACTTGCTTAGGTACACACGTGCACGACTCTCTTATACTTAAACAAACAAGATTGCGTACATGCTAGCATTATTCCGTACTCCAGCTCCAGAGCTTATTCTGTCCTCGGTTCGGTATCACATGAGCCCACTTGCAATCTACCGTAGGGGCTTTCCTGGCCTTTGCCAAGCGCCGATTCATCAGCTCAAGTCATACGACCAAATTCAATAACATTTATTAATCAATCGGTAAATATCCTCATCTCTTAGTCCTACTCTTTATGGATAAGCATTAAACCTTTATTAAAAAGTCAGAAGATTTTTTTTTAATACTTATCCACGAAAAAAAAACATTTTTCAGCCATATCAAATCATTTTATAAAAATAGAAAAATAACAATGACTTTTTATATATTTTTTTAGAAAATTATCTTATTAAATTTAAAAATAATATATTTAATAATTAATTCAATAAAAAATCAACCATAGATAAATTTTTTAGACGATTAAAATGAATTATTTTTACTCTAAACTTATAATCTCAGACTTAACTCCCTAGTAGCGAGAAGATTTAGCGACCATGCGCCACCTATCGGAATTTTTCCAAACTACTTTTAAAAAAATTATAAATTACAGTTGTTATTGTTAATAGCAATAATTTAAAGGAAGGAAATACCAATTTGACGCTTAATTAAATATTTGAAAAATTACAATCATTATTTTATACTAATCGTAATTCGTAAATAATTTTCCATGTATCCTTAGCCTTGTTACATACTTTTATTCCCTCTGTCGGGATATTCCTCAATAGGATTACAATTGACAACGAGTCAGTAATGTCAATCGTTTAATTTGACTGGAATACACGGGTAAATAAATGTAACTTATACAAACGAGTCCAGTAGAATGTGTATATGTGTATATAATACATACATGGGTTGTATTAAAACGAAAACGGTACGGCAATCCACCAGATGAGATTCGCGTACTCTCAGTTATTCAGCATCAAGCAGTATGCCCTCTGCTTGTCTCAGGCTCAGTCTCAGTCTCGGTATATATCTCCAATGCAAATCCCAACGAACTACCGAGAATCGTGGAACGTCCTTACAAATGGAAATCGACGAGAGCTCGTGGCGGACAGAGAAGAAAATAAAGGAAAGGATTGCTTGAAGTAGAGGAAAAATAAAATAAGGATAAGTAGAATACCTGAACCTGTATAAAGGTATAAGGTATATTTCTGCTCGACGTTCTACCACAGGTATAAGGTATAAGCTAAAGGTATATATCGCTCGATGGAAAAGAACCCAAAAAAAGAGTCAAGTTGAAGAGAGCAAGAGATAAAAGGGAAAAAGGACGAGCTAAAAAATTCACCACTGTAACTGCATGGGTATAAGTATGAGTATAAGTACGAGGATAAGGATAAGAATAAAGATGGGAGTGTTACGAATGAACGTGCTGTAAGTAAGCCAAAGCTGAAGCTGAAGCTAAGGCTAAAGCTAAAGGAAAGCAAAGCGAAGCCAGTTTGTCCGACCGCGGCTAAGGAAACTAATTAAGACACTGTTGATCTCTCTGAACAGAATTTCATGATCGATTAGCATAGGCGATAAAGAATCGTGAGGTGAGTCGTTGGCGTGTGCACGACCTTAATTAACGTACCCAATCCTCAATCCTCCTCGGGTTTTTCACCCGGCCAGAGACTCCTCAAGGCCTAACCAGACCCAGAGACACGGTAACAACCTAAATTGATTGATACATTTATTACTCATGTTTATTGCCGGTGGTACCGAGTAACTTAATCAACAATAAACGTTTCTGCCTCCTCTTTCTCTTTCCCCAGCCTCAGTTCAGCGAGAACGATAAATAATTTAACAGCAGCAGTACCTGGTAATTGTCAACCACTTCAAGTGTCGGCTGGTCAGCTAATTGTTACATATGCTTCGTCTACTTTTGTTCTTTGATCTTTTATTATATGTTAGTGTGACTGAGGAAGGTGTTGGGAGTTTTTAGATCGAGATAATTCATAACTTTTAAATCTAAATCCGTATTAATTTTAAATAATTGCAAATTTATTCCGCGAGTTGACAAAACTTATATCCTTGGTAAACTTTGGTGATCCTTATTATCTAGAGGATGTATTAAGCATCGGTTTAAGTTGGTAAGCTTAATAGTCTCCATTTTCTGTTTTTGGTTTAGATTTAGATGAATATTTATAAATATAGGATATTATTTATTTTAAATGAATTTTTTTGCAACGCAAAAATGATATATATTTACTCTTATTTTCATCTGCAATATTATAAATCCTAAAAAACCTAGTTACTTTATAATAAATAATGTTTCAGAAGCATAAATATTTAGTTGTTACAGCTTAATTCTGTGTACATGTGCTATTAAGACTACATGACAAATCATGTTGCTGCCACATGATTTTTCTCATGCTACCGCAACATGATTGCCATGTAGCCGAAACATGACAAATCATGTTGTTGAAACATGGCAAATCATGTGGCTGCAACATGATTTCATCATGTTCATTTACCAAGACTGCATCATGTTGCATTTACTATTAATTTTTTTCCTTGTAGCTTTGCAATTTACAAAAAAATTATCAAGTACATCTGAAGAACTATTGCTTTACATAACAAGCTTCTCAGGAGGGATTTTACGACTTCGTTAAAGACCACCTGATTTATTATTTTTAAAAGATAGTAATCCGTTATTATTAAATATTCAAACCACACCTCGAGTCACTCGCTATTCACCGCACCGGATCCTCTCCTATCGTATCCTATCTCAGGTGCCTACCAGCTATTGAATAAAGAACATATGCAGATCCAAAGTTGGACAATAAATGTAAAAGAGAATAAGAAACAAAGCCCGGCAAATTTAAACATTAAAAGATGACAAGATGTTTATAGAATCCATTTGTTGATAATTGCCGTTGTTATAATACGATACACATGTGTATAATGTATACATAATGTGGTAGATTGTTATTCAGTACATGTGTACTTACATTATACGTTAGTTAGTAGGTGCTGAGCCAGCTATCGCTCTCGGATCTTTTTTTCTAGTCGTCATGATTCATGATTCACGGGCTCGTATTTCTAATCGTTTCATATTTCCAGCACAGCGATACGTAAAACATATTGCTGTACAAGAATCTTTGATTAATCTAGTGTATCGTCAGATCATATCGTCATTGTAATATTCATTACCATTATTATGCTTACGATGCTCACTATATTCTATAAATTTTATCCATCACGGGTCAGGTCTTTACTTTGGTTCTGCAGAAAATGATATTGCAACTTTTAAATCTAATATATAATAAAGTTTGCGGAGAAAAAGTCGCTGAGAGAATAAGCATCGGTACTCGAGTTGGAAACGAGTATAAAATATATTACACATGTACACATGAGTGTCTGTGTATGTGAATATATGAAGACCAAGAAGTAAGGGGAAGAAGGAAGCGGTGGATCTCTGTTACTCTCTCCAGGATTGAGTCGGGGATATGAATAATTCATTGTGAAGGGGTTAAGGGAGCTGAAGAAGATAAGGAGCCCTGGATAAAGGGCTATCTGTTTAATGGGATACATTGGTTAGATCGAGGTTTAACCACTGAAATCCGTGATTGACTGGTACCTCATGCTCCTGATCATGACAAAACATTATAAACTAAATCTTGGGGCTAACTATATCATATACCCGAGTATTTTTCAAAAGTCTAGTGTTTTTGGTTAAAATAAAGTTATTTGAATTTTTGACTCACCGATGTGAAGGCTTCGTTAGTTGGCTGGGAAGTTTTGAGCGGTGGCAGAAATTGGTATTGAAAATCTGGAAAAAAAATTATTTTATTACTAATTTTTTGGAAAAAGGAACAAAATTCTGACTCAATTTTTAATCTATATTATTAAGGAATAAGTGAAATTTTGTTGCTAGTGTATTTGTATGATAAAATGGGTTTTAATAGTTAAATTTGGTATCGTTGGAAAGGTCTTGATCTAAAGGTGTGCCTTTTCAAGGTTTCATATCATTTCCACCAGTAGTCAATTTATTATGATAAATATTTAGGCATCATTAAAAAATGCGCTATCTCTAAATAGATAATTAAGAAATGACGTTGTATCTTGTAAACTACTGACATTTTTAAAGATATAAGCTCATCCCGATGTTACCTTCATCAAAACCTTTCATTTGAGTACCCACATCAATTTTTCATATATTTTATATATTTATATATATATATATGTATATATGAAATATATATGAAAATGCATGTGGGTACTCAAATGAGAGCTCTTGATAAGTGTAACATCAAGATGAGCTTATATTTTTAAAAATGTCAATAGTTAAGAAAGTACAGTGCAATTTAATATAATTAAGAAATAATCTTGTATTCTGTGAACTATTGACATTTTTAAGATATAAGCTCATCCTGATGTTACACTCATTAAAACCTTTCATTTGAGTACTCACATCAATTTTTCATATATTTATATATATTACATATATGTATATATGAAAAATATATAAAAATGCATGTGGGTATTCAAATGAAAGCTCTTGATGAGTGTAACATCGGGATGAGCTTAAAAACGTTAATATTTGATAAAGTACAGTGCAATTTAACAAAAATCATTATTTATCAATCAATAAAATTATAATTTTTAACTTTTTTTGGAAAGAGAAATAAAAACTCTTATTATATCAAAATTTGTAATGATATTCAACTGATATAATTTAATTCACTTAAAAAATTGGATATTTAATAATTAACACTTAATTAACTGTTCTATCATTGCATTAAATTATAAAATTTGAAGTCTAATTAAATAACTATCTAATTAAGATGAAACTAATTTTCTAAAACTTCCAGAATGTGGATCATTAAAATGTTCATCAAATATTAAAATAAAAAATTATTAAAAAAGCACCAATCATGTTTTCTATTAATAATCCATCAGAAATTTTTTATATTTACACTCGGATTTGGATTTATAATTTATATTTATAATTTATCACTGAAAATTCATTGGATAGTAGGAGTTGAAAGTAATAAGATAAAATATGAGGAGAGAAGAGATTGTTATTCTATTTCTATCGGTCAAGAGAAGGTAATAAAAGGTAATGTCTGGCCTAGAATGAGAAGATGCGTTATTATGAGTAACGTTAAAAATTTTCCATGGTTAATTACATGCATAACTAATACAGAATAAGAATAAAGAATAAAGAACAGAAAACGGTGTTATATGATGTCGAGTTGATGTTGGTCTGTAGTTAAATTTTTGACCGCCTTTATTAAGCCAAACCGGTTGTCTGTTAACAAACTTTGGGAGAAGACGCAAGACCTTTGAGTTTACTAATGTTGGTAAATATAAGACGTTTAAAATTATGAACCAGAAACAGGGAACAGGGAACTATAAAATAAAAACTAAAAAGTCGAGCCGGTTCTCGTTATTTTTAATAATAAATTCTTTTAAAAACGTTTAATCACGGATTTGGGTGACGCTAATTATGAAAGGTGTTAACGATAATTTATTAAAAGCTTATTTCCAGCGGCTAAAATAATTTCATTAATCTGCCACGTGGATATGCGCCGAACAAACTTTGGTCTAAATTTATAATTGACAGGAAGTTGGACGAGGAGCGCATAACTGCTGGTATATTGGTCTATTGGTCTATTAGGGTTTACATACTTTACATTTTTAAATTAGATTTTTAATTCTGCACTTTTTTTTCCATTCATTTTTTGTGAGTTTGGCTATTTTCAGTGACATCCGATAAAAAACTTATCCTAAAATTATCTTGCTATTATAATAAAGACGTCATCTTTATAACTCTATTTTAAATAATTGGTTCGTTTTATTTCATTTCATATTCATCGAAGTCATTTTATATTTTTGACATAATTAATTTCCGATAATTTTAAAATTAAACCAATTTCATCCGGTATGAAGTCAATTTATAATGGAAATTTTATTGAACTCAATTTGAAAAGAGCTATTTAAGGTGGTACATTCGACACTAGACAGCAGTCAAATTTAAATTATTAAATCCCATTTAATTGTTTTATGCAATGTTCGGCTAATTTTAAATCAAAGTAATTAGATTTTTTTAAATTTATCTTGTAAAAAATCCAGGCTTCAAACTGAGTCAAAATTTAATTTAAATAGACTAGATATATTAAAAATATTATTTTTGGAAAAAATAAGAATTTTTTTTTTAAGTAAAAATAAATTAAAAATACCAAAAAATGGAACTCAAATTTGTGTTATTAATTTTGATTGTTTTATTTTATCAATTATTATGATTTAAAATTTTTAATAAATCGATAAAAATTCCCGGCTTTTAAAAAATTAACCAAGATTATTAATAAACATTATCTTATCAAAGAATTAAATTTTATTTAAAACAGTAATTTAACGAGCTCCAAAATAACTTGAGTTCATTTAAATCCTCACAAATTTCCACCAAATAACTCACGATAAGACGGCATAAACCAGAAGACACAATTAGAAAAATTTCTCCGGATAACTTTACGTGGGAAACCACTTGAATCTCACCGAATATGTAACACAATATCGAAATTTTTCGAGGCAAAACACCCGACACGCCACAAAAAGTCAGTCAGCTCATCTCGATATTTTAAATTTTAACTTGAACCTCAGAAATAAGATCTGAAGCACATTATCGAATGTAGAACCATTAAAATTAAAATATCTCATCATATTCTCGCGTTTAATATTAAAATCATCTGCCAGCGATTGAATAATTAATAGCTCTTAAATACAAGGTGACACTCACCTATAATTTATAATTTATAATTTATAACATTTAATATTAAATACATCTTATATTTTCCATATATCTTGCTTAAATAAAGAGTATTTTATTTTGGTAACAAAAATTAGGTATTGTGAGTGCGAAAGGTACTCGCGTACTCCAACTGGGGAGGTGTGAGTGGATATTTTGTACGACGTATTTAAAGATTTTGCATAATGGGCCCGTGACATGTTTATGTACACACCGAAGAGCGAGGACGGTTCGTTCATACGTGCCTTAGCACGCACGTGGAGCATCGTAGAGAAAAATATAACGCAGAAGGTTTTGCGTCTCATGTGTTGGTGTTCTTTTGCCCGGTGGACTCTGGGGATTAAAGGTCTTGGCTATTGTACGGGAAGATCATAAATACGCGATTTGTCGAGGATAGACTACACATTGGTAAGCGATGTGTGTTATGTGTTGGGTTAATATCGTCGGGTATTATATTGTACAGTGGGACAGCTACCTCAACTCTTCCTCTGTAACCGGGATCTCTTCTGGAGAGGAAGATGGTGTTGGTGTTAGTATTGGTGTTGGTGTTATGTCGGACCTAAGCCGTCTTTAAATCCCCAAGCGTTCACCTCTTAAGCGCTTAATTGTACGTCAATAGGGTTTTTGACTTCTCCGGTTTTGACTTAACTTTTATGTGCCAAGGAGTAGGAGTGGGAGTAGGTGTATATTATCTCCCCTTTTCCATATTCACATTCAATTCCGTATATACATAATATTACTACGAAATTCCATTAAAATGTTATTGATATTATACGCACACAGAGCTCGATTATTTTATTTATTTATTTTTGGGCAATTCAATGAGATTATAATGATGATAAAGTGTTAAATATATAAGTGTATTTATGTCTTGTTTTTTTCGGGTTTATATTTATTTCATTACTCACCTTGATATCTAATAGAACACGACGTCCCATCCTTTCTACTTAACATATGTTAACGACATAAATAACACATTACTCAATAATATCACCAACAATTATTATATTTCGGAGGATAATCATTTTTTTATTGACTACTTGCTATTAAAAGTCGCTAGTTTTTATTTTTTTGTTCAAATAGTTCGAGAAAAAAACTTTTATGTATGTAGTTTTGGGTAATATCTTCTAAACAGAGCAAAATTTGAAAAAAAATAATCAATAATTTTTTGTTCTATACTTAGACATTTTTTATATTAAAATTTTTTTTTTAAATCTATTTTTATACTATTTTTTTTTTTTTTTTTTTTTTTTTTAGTAAAATTAAAAGGTTCAATAAATAATTTTAATTTTTGTTATCTTCTAAACAGTGGAAAATTTTAAAAAAAATTAGAAATTTTTTACTATATTTAAAGACAAACATTTTTTGTTTGAAAAAAATTTTTTATGACCTATTTTCAAACCTCTTTCTTGTATTTGCTTGTTTAAAAATTGAATAACTCAATTTTACACGATCAAAATAAATTAATATGTTTAAAATTAAAAAATAAAAATTATCGGGATAGTTTTTGAATTTATTTTGTTAGTAAAATCAGAAGATTCAATAAAAATTTTTAATTTTTCTAAATATCTCTAAACAGTAGAAAATTTCAAAAAAAAATTTAGTACTTTTTTGTACTATAATTAATTATAGACAAACATTTTTTGTTTAAATAGTTTTTTCTACGATCTATTTTTAAACCACTTTTTCATATTTGTTTGTCCGAAAAAAATCAATTTTATACGATCAAAATAAATTAATACGTTCAAAATTAAAAATAAAAATTATCGGGATATTTATTAATAGCAAGAAAACAATTTTATAAATCTCTTGATATAAAATCATGAAAAAAATATGGATAATTTTAACTGGAGCCTTCATAAAATAATCAAAGTTCCGAGTACGTTATTCAGAAGTTTGAGGTGTCGATCGATCGTCATAAATGTTTTTTAAATTTGTTTTTTTAGTAAAATGAGAAGGTTCAATTTTTTATTTTGACAAATATTTCCTAAACAATAAAAAGTTTCAAAAAAAATTATCAGTGCTTTTTTGTTCTCTATTTAAAGACGATTTTTTGTTTAAAAAGTTTTTTTCTACGACCTATATTTAAATCACTTTTTCGTATGTGTTTGTCTGAAAAAAATCAATTTTATACGATCAAAGTAAATTTATTCAAAATTAAAAATAAAAATTATCGGGATATTTATAAATAGCAACGGAACAATTTTATAAATGTTTTGATATAAAATATGAATAATTTTAACTGTAGTCTTCATAAAATAACCAAAGTTCCCAGTACGTAATTAAGAAGTTCGAGGTGTCGACCGATGTTATAAATACATTTGAAGGATAATTATAAATTAACCATTAGTCACAGTACATGCTACCGACAGAAATTACTCATAGGTTGCTCAAAAATACATAATATAGAGATTCGATGGATTTGATCCTCGAGCTGAGGGAGTAATTACGGTCTGGAGATGAAATTCCGGGACAAGAGAATTTTCCTTTAAATTCGTATGAAATAAATGAAAAAAAAAAAGAGCGAAACTGTACAATAAATAAAGGGAGATATATGTATATTTATATTTATATACATATATGTTTCAGCGTTGTGTTAAACACGTATCTCTGTCGGTTGGAAACGCGTACTACTCCCAAGAAGCTCGTAAATTGAAACGCGTACATGCAAGGCGAACATCCTCGAGTTACTTTCAGGCGAGTGATTCTCTCTACTCGGCCTCTGTGAACCTGAAGATGCGAGAAAGTCACCGCGGGCCCACCGAGTCTGCGGCGGAAATGAAGGACTTGATATATCTGCCCGTTAGCCATAACTCACTTAGTATACTCCCGTACGCTTTAAGGAGTTGAGTGTATGTACACTAGCTCCCGCAGCTGTCTCACCCTCACCCTCACCCTCATCCTCATCCTCGTCCTCGTCCTCACCCACCACCAATTTTACACATTTGTTATTATCCTTACACTTATCCCTAATAAAATATATATATTTATATCTCCAGTGCAATAAGATACAACCGATCCTCACGTTTATCGCTCGTCCATCATTTAAACTCGGTTTTTAACTTGTGAATTTAAATTACAAGTGATCGAAGCACTCGAAATTTTTTATTTAGAAAATTGAACATTTTTTTCTAGGAAAAAATTCATAAAATTTATCTTTGACTTTAATAAAAATTTAATTTAATAAATTATTTGAAAAGAAAAAAAAATTCATCTCAAATTATTTAAATCAAATTTTATAGATTAAAAATTAGAAGAATATTTTAAAAATTTGTCAATCAATTTTAATTAAATACAAATTTTTTTTTACTTTTATTATAAAATACGAATTTTAATTAACTTTGATACAAATTTAATTCAATTAATTATTTAAAAAGTTGAAAAATTTATCACAAATTATTTAAATCAAATTTTATAGATTAAAAATTAGTGACACAAATTAGAGGAATATTTTAAAAATTTGTCAATCAATTTAAATAAAATAAACATTTTTTTCTAAACTTTTATTATAAAATACCGATTTTAATTAACTTCTCATTTTTAAAAAATTCATTTTTTTTAATAGCGGAAAAAAGTTTTTTATTAATTGCCAGTTTTATTTCTATAACATCAAAAGCTTTTAATCATTGACTAAAAATTCAAAACTCGAAATTAGTTTTTTATTATTAGTTGAAAACTATTTGTCATAGAAGAAAAAAATATAAAATTTAATAAACAAGTTTTTATATTAATAATCATTCAAGACCATTTTTTAAAAAATATTTTATAAAAAGTGTCCTTAAATAACTTTTATCCGAAAAATTTATAAATTATCACAATTTAAAAATTTTTTAATTTGACTAAAAAAACTGACTAAATTATGAGCTATATATTTATTATTTTATTTTTTTGATAAAAATAATATTCTTTATCATAGAAATAAATTAAAAATTGAAACGTCAAAATAATAAAACGTTTGAATATGGTTTAATTCGACTTTGATATTTGCCCAGTAGGGGAAAAAAAAAAATAAAATATAAAAGGGTTTTATTTTTTGACTGGACGCATTTTTTCCTTTGATTACATTTCACGTCACCGTTTGGTTTTAGTATTTTTTGGTTATATATTAGTGGAATCAATGCGACAAACAAGAGAATGCGCCAGCCGAACCTGAAAAAATTCAGTGAATGTCACAATAACGTAATCCAGTTTTAAAAGCAAGAATTTTCAGCGTTTGTACCGCATTATTGCCCGTCCGAATCCATTCTCTGTATCTGTATCTGTATATATGCTATATATACATATACATATATAGACTCGCGCTTCTGTTCCTCCGTTCGGTGTGGTATTGATTTTAATAAAATCACGTACTGGTGGTATTAGTACATTGAAAACTTTAAACCCGAAACCGGGACCAAATTGTACGAGCTATTCGGTTAATTATCGAGTTAATTGAAATATTTGTTTCGACAATTAATCGGATAAGTAATTAAAAAAAAAAGTAACTGGCCAATGTATGGATTTTTATTTGTGTTGTAATATTATTGAAAAATATTTTCATGACGACCTATATTAATAGTCGCTTTTTTATTCAACAATACTTTCAGATAATCACGGAAAAAATAGCTTATATTGTAATGAGCGTTGTTTTAAAAATAAAACTGGAAAAATTACAATTTTAAATAAAAAGTTTCATAAATTTAATATTAAATGTTAATTTTTACTATTTTTAACGTAATTTTTCATTAAAAAAAAAAAATTAAATTCTTATAAAAATTCGTAATAATCTAAATTATTAAAAGAATAAGCAAATTTTTGTGGCCAGTGTATTTATATGATAAAATGGGCTTTTATGCTTAAATTTGGTATCGTTGGAAAGGTCTTGATTTAAAATTGTGCCTTTTCAAGGTTTCATATCATTTTCATCAATAGTCAATTTATGATGTTAAGTATTTAGGCTGCATTCGAAAATGCTCTATCTATAGATACATAATTAAGAAAAGACCCTGTATCTTGTTAACTATTGACATTTTTAAAGGGGATGAGCTTATATTTTTAAAAATATCAATAGTTAAGAAAGTACAGTGCAATTGAACATAATTAAGAAACGATCTTGTATCTTGAGAACTTTTGACATTTTTCAAGATATAAGCTCATCTCGATGTTACACTCATCAAGACCTTTTATTTGAGTACCCACATCAATTTTTCATATATTTATATATATTATATATATATGTATATATGAAAAATATATGAAAATGCATGTGGGTACTCAAATGAAAGCTCTTGATGAGTGTAACACCGGGATGAGCTTATATCTTTAAAAATGCCAATAGTTAAAAAAGTACAGTGCAATTGACCATAATCAAGAAACGAGTTTGTATCTTGAAAACTGTAAACGGTTAAAAAAATTGATTTTATACAAGAAACAAAATCTTGAATAGAGTTTCTTCTAAATAATTTTTTTAATATCAAAAATTTCTTTTTTGCATGATTAAATAAAAAATTCTCCAACTCTAAAATATCAATAAAAAAAAAATTCATTTTAGTTAAAATGTGAATTATATAAAAAATTTTAATAAAAATATTATTTGCTTAAAAAGATGTGAATCTTTATGTTTTACATTACATGAATTGGACCGTAAAATTATGTAATCGTTATTGTTGTATTCAAATTCCATTGCAATTGAGGGTATTCAAATGTTCTTATAAAAAGCTTACATAACATTTATTATAAAATTCATGAAATTTAATAAAAACAATTTTTTATCTATTTTAAAATTTCTCCATAAAAACTTTAAGACGTTCTTTTTGGTTTGGGAATGCCAAGAGGCGTATACAATATTCATAATATATATTAGTAGTACCAGAGACGCGAAATATTAATCGGAGATTACGGGTAAAATATTGTTCAATAGTTTATGATTAAAACGACGTGTGAGGTTTTTATTTAAAAAATTAAAAGTCCTACTCGGTCAGTAAAAAACAACAATGACAATAGTATAAAAGGCTGGATATATGATTATAAGTATAAGTATGAGTACCTCATATAAAGAGAAGAGGCCTGGTTTAAGTGGGTGTCCATGAGATAAGCGACGGCTCGATAAACTGCTGTTTTTATTTAGTCCTCGTTATCGTCTTCTTAGGCGACTCTAGATTCAATTCGCGGCCTTGTCATGGTCGCGGTTTTATTTCAGCTGTTAATTCGGTAATTCGTAGTCCTAGTTCTCGAGAATTAATTCTTAAACGAGCTCGGTACACATGTCCGGTTAAAAACAAAAACAATTATAAGGCGAGGAGAGTACTGATAAATTTTATTAAACCGTTTATTTGCCCGGAGGGCACTTAATGCTGATTCTGATTCTGATGCAAGAATAAGTATGAATATAAATAATGATATGGGCTATTATTGCTATCAGTTAATTGTGTTCAAGGAAATCATTAAATATTTCATTTTAACATTTTAAGTCCGGAGACAGATTTTAGTACTTGACAAAGAGTGGTCGTAAGTTTGTTATCGGCTCGCTGGTTTATTCACTGATATAACACACACACACACACACACACACACACACACACACACACACACACACACACACACGTCATATTTACACCTTATCTTTATTACTTTCTCAGGTATGTCATACTGTTATTCCCGGCTGAGGATTAACTTTAAATAAAGTCTGATCCTCAAATTGTTTAAACGACAGCTAAACAAAATTCTCACATGTGTGATTTTTTTATGTATAGACAGATGGATTTTATTCTCAAGTTTGATACACGGCTGGTATATTTGTATGTGAGGCTGTAATAGATTCCAGGCTAATAGAATTTTAATTTAAATTCAATTTAACTGTCGACTATAAAAGTTTTTATTTTATTACCCCGGTTATAGGTGAGTGTGTCCGCAATAATATCGCGGTTTTGTAAATGTTTTCATAAATCTACTATTGAATTATTTTTACAAGCCTTTGAATTTTTTTTATATTGTGTTAATAATTTCCGGAAGCTCGGGAAATTCTTTATTTCTAAGGAGAATTTGTTTAGAGTTTTTACGGAAGATAGAGGAAAATTGAGGAGTGCAAATTGTTCTTCAAGAAATTTGCTATAAAAAATATCTAGGTTTTTTGATTGAAGCCAATAAGAAGAAGTTATGTGATTTTATTGGGGAGCTATTAATAAAATTTTTTTACTTTAAAACTAATAGGATTTATTAACTATTAATAATTGAATTTATTGAATTTTAATAAATATTTATTAACATTTAATAAATATTTTGTTGAGTGAATTTATTTCGACTGCAATTTTATATGATACGAAGATTGCTTATAAATAAAAATAATTTTTATAAATTATCTATATTATTAAGAGAATAAGGAAAATTGTGTGGCTAGTGTATTTATATGATAAAATAGGTTTTTATGGTTAAATTTGGTATCGTTGGACAAGTCTTGATCTGAAGTTGTGCCTTTTTAATGTTTCATATCGTTTTCACCAATAGTCAATTTATGATGATAAATATTTAGGCTGCATTCGAAAATGCTCTATTCTAGATACATAATTAAGAAATGACCTTGTATCTTGTGAACTATTGACATTTTTGAAGATATAAACTCATCCTGATGTTATACTCATCAAAACCTTTCATTTGAGTACCCACATCAATTTTTCATATATTTATAGATATTATATATATGTATATATGAAAAATATATGAAAATTCATGTGGGTACTCAAATGAAAGCTCTTGATGAGTGTAACATCGAGATGAGCTTATATCTTTAAAATATATACTATACTAGTATACGTTGCGCGCGCAAGCGCGCGTGTGAATGTTGGTATGGAATTATCTATATTTTCATGCTTATGATATATTTGACCAATCACATTACGAATAAAATGTCTTCATCAATGTATATATTTTCATATTTTTCATCTAAATTATAAGAGTGGATATATGTATATATGAAAAATATATGAAAATGCATGTGGGTACTCAAATGAAAGCTCTTGATGAATGTAACATCAGAATGAGCTTATATCTTTAAAAATGTCAATAGTTAAAAAAGTACAGTACAATTTAACAAAACTTATTTATTAACTGTTAATAAATCCTTTTATCAGTGTAAAAAAATTTATTTTTAAGATTTGGAATAATATTTTCGGTAAATTTGAAACTGATAATTAATTAAATTATTTAGTGGTTAAAATGTAATCAATATTTGAGATATTGTTGTTTATATTAGTAGGTCAATCTAAAACTTAACCGGATCTATATCCATCGAAAGTTTGAATTAATAAAAGTTACAGCAAACTTGAAATTTCTAAAATTAATTTGATCAGTCCGGTAAATTCATCAGCAATCCGGAACACGTCAAATTGAAACTTTTATCTCGGTTAAATTTTAATGAGACTTGTATGTAATTTGTTTGAATTTTTTAACTAATTTTAATTAAACTACCCGATTAAAATAATTATCTCTTCCACACCAAAGTTATAATGTTTCATCATAAATTATATAGAAGAAACATTTACAATTATAACTGACTAATTAATATAACAAAATTATATTTTACTTTAAAATTATTTTAATCCTAAAATTGA
This sequence comes from Cotesia congregata, assembly GCA_905319865.3. Taxonomy (NCBI): domain Eukaryota; kingdom Metazoa; phylum Arthropoda; class Insecta; order Hymenoptera; family Braconidae; genus Cotesia; species Cotesia congregata. The sequence continues at coordinate 22,333,433 of CAJNRD030001122.1, read as the reverse complement.
GTCATAAAAAAATAACTAGATGTATAATTAAATCATAAAACAATTGTTAAAACTAGTAATTTTATTTAAACACGTTACTTTTTCTGTTTCAGGTAAGTCCGATTCTTTCAATACAATCTTTAAGAAGCAAGTTGTAAGTACTTATTTTTTTAAAAATACTCAATTGGTGTAATTTGAATACTCGGCGCATAAAATGTAACTGGAATAATTTTAATTTTAATGCCAGTAGAGTATGACTTTTTCGGTCTGTTTGCCCGAAGCTTGGTGCGAAAAAGTACAAATATGAAATAAAATAAAAAAGAAGAGAGGTTTTATTTGACGACAGGGTTCTTTCGGTTAAGAAACTAAGGTAATATGACTAGCATAGGTGTAGTGATGATGAATAATACGTCGAGAAGAAAAGGAGTGAGTATATAAGCTTGAATGCTCTCTTGTCTTCAATAATACACACCAAATACTAAATACACCCATGTACCGAATAGCAACCGACGCACAACATAACACCTTGAGAGTATAAGTACAGGAGGACTATTGAGAAGCGCGACTAACCCATTGTGTCACACTACAATGGATTACTCACTACTTTATACGCGATAAACCAAAAATAAGAAGTGACCCGTACCCTGTTATGTTGTGTGCCGAGCTGCCGACTACCGAACACCCAAAACCTTAATTTTTAATTTTACAATACAGCTTTTTATTTTTTTAATAATTTAAAATTTTAATATTTATTCAATTATTCATTTTTTTTTATCGTGTTTGCGCTCGGATAAATTTATATCACCCGGAATAAATAAATATAAATTTATATCATCGGTTTAGTTTACTGAAAATATTACTAATATACTTCCGGTGATTTTTAGGTTAATATAATAAACTAAATTGATAAGTAAGCTTTGATAACAATTTTATCTTGAGATGATTTCATTGTATTAAATTTATTTTTTGTTTAAGTAAAATAAAAAAAATATCTGACAATTTTGTGGTATTTTTTACAATGAATTATTGAATGATATTTGATTTTATGCAAAATTTATTTTGACGGGAATCTAAGAATTTATTTATTCACAGTTACGCCTTTTTAATTTTGTAAGGGAAATTTTGAAAATATTATGAAAGGCTTTGAATATTCTCAAGAGATTTTTTCGGAGAAAAGCTAACTCTTTTATACTTTTGAACTGCTCAAAAATTCAATGAATATTTTTGGGCGTGTTCTGACAAATATTTTTGATGAAAAAAAAATATTGTTTGTAAAAATTGAGGATTAAGTATTGTAATTTTGGAGAAAAGTTTGAAAAATGATTTTTTTGGCAAGATTTAAAATATGCGGCGACTTTAAAACGACTGTAAATATTATTTTTAGTTGTTAAAAAAAGTTTGGAGTACTTTTTTAATTATTTATGCAATAAATTTAGTGTTAAAAATTTAATTAACTAGCCAACTCAATTTTTTACACAAAAATAAAATTTTCAATAGAAAATTTTACTAAAAAAAATTTTTTTTAATTTTTAAAACTATAATTGTTAAGAAAAAAATTTTCTCATCAAAAAATGACATGATCAAAGCAATAACTTTTAAATTATTTATGTAATAAATTTAATTAACCAGTTAACTCAATTTTTTACACAAAAATAAAATTTTCAATAGAAAATTTTTCTAAAAAATTTTTTTTTATAAAAAAATTATTTTTTCTTATTTTTAAAACTATAATTTTTAAGAAAAAAATTATTTTTAAATTTCTATCTAAACTTTCTCATCAAAAAACCATAAAATCAAAAAATGACATGATCAAAGCCACCGAAAAGTCATTGTCTTTCACATACATCACTAGTAATATGAATATAAGAGTCAGTGGCAAGTGACGGAGATGCCACTCATAAATGAAAGCTGCGACAGAGCCGGCAATTCAAGTCCTTAAATAATGTTACAACGTGTAGAACGGACGCCGGTTAAAATATGTTGTGCCTGTTGCCGACGAATCGAATACAGCTTAAACTGAAAACTTTAGCGTTTAAAATAAATATGCAAGCTGGAAGGTATGTATATATATACAGAGCTGCAAACTGCTTATTCTTAGCACGGGGAGTTGTGATGTATCCAATATTACACCTAGCAGGCATAAAACAATAAAAGTCTGGGTAATTTCTTTAGCGCATGTCATTGGTTTCCTTCACACTTCTTTTGGATGGTCTCACTCGGACTTAGACGGCAAGTTGCGAGTCGGACTTGAAACTCGATGTATATCTGTGTACCTCCATACGCTCATACGTATAATAGTGACGCCATACATACATTAAAGATAATGCCTAGTGTCCAGTTCTCGGCTGTTACTATCGCAAAAGGCAATAACCCGTAATTTATTCACACTTAAATAAAAATAAACGCAATTGAAATTACGCCGGCCTGTGCTTCACCGAAGGTGTAAAAAAAATTAACCGTATGCTCATAAGAGTGTGTGTGTTTCTTTACGTATGACTGGAAATAATTACTATTACTATTTTATTATAAAATAAAATTGAAAAAAAAAAACCTGACACTGTTGACTGTACGCATATTTATTTATATATATCTTTATCTTAATTCGCGAATAGATTCCGCGGATGTCTTTGGTTATCGCGGGTAAAAATTATCCTGAGACATAGTTGCCGGGAAAAACAAGTGGATTATTAGCGTTCCGAGCGTGCGCACATTAGTTATGTGCTAAAGCTAGACAACCGAGTATTTATATGCATAAGTGCTTGAATATCTGAAGGAAATTCAGGATTTGCCGGCTATGAGGCTGGGAAGCGCTGAGTGGAAAATTCTGAGGAGTATGTTTGACATTTCAATGTGGAAATATTTTTTTTTAACCATAAAAATATTTTGTATAATTTTTTTTTTAATTTTTTAATAATTGCTTTTCATTGTTCTATTAGCCACAATTTAAATTGAAATTCTTTAATGAAAAATAAAAATTAGATTGATAATTTAAATGATTTTTCAATAGAGTGATATTGAAAATTTATAAATAAAGCTAAAACTGAAAAGCAAATGGCTGTTTTAATGATTCGGTTAATCAGAGTGAAATGTCGAACGACTTTTGTGGGAATTATTTTGTGTAGGCTAGCTGATAAAAATATATACTTATTTAGTACAGCAGCGGGCAACTAGCACAGCCACTATCTTACCCTTAGAATAGAGCTACTGAAAGGCCTAGCAATAAATGGACGGTAGGAGAAAGATAGACTTGAGAGTATAATATACCAGTACGAGGTATATACAACAACTTACTTGCAGCAACTAGGATAGCCATCTTTTATGCACTTTTATATGCTCCACACGGCCTTAGACACACTACAAACTACACACTACACACTGCATTCTGAGGATAGATATATAAGTATATATTTTAGTTATCTATGTGGACATTTCGTATACACCTTGATACAGTGCTTCGTCTATCTTGTGTTTAGCCCGTCATACACAACGGGCTCTTACTTATTTATGGGGGACGGGTATAATGAGACGCCATTTTGTTGGTGCCGTTTTACCCGACTTTACAAATTTCTCATTTTTTAATTTCTAAAGAATTTTACTGATCAAAATGTCTAAAAATAGGTCATTTTAGGTTCATTTGAAAGATTAAAAAAATTTGGTTTTTTATGAAGGTCAAACTGACATTTTTATCTTTTTAAATTAATCATTTTAAGGCTGGTCCGTTAATTTTTAATCACCTTATTTTAATTATTATGATCAAATTTTGAATTTTAAATTTAATAAAAATTTTTTTCAATTGTTTTTTAGACCCATTTTAAACAAAATTTGGTCATTGCAAAAATATCAATCTAATATTTTTAGATTTTAATAATAATTTTTACAATTTTTGATCAAAAAATTTCTTTAAATATATGTTCAATTTAATTATTTTATTAAAATTAAAATTTTTTTTTCTGTAATGTAATAAAGTCAACGAATCTCAGAAAAATTGGCCACTTTTACCAATTATTTTTCTTCTGGACCATTTTAAAAAGCTAAAAGATAATTCCGCAAAGAATTTAGAGCACACTGTGGGATAAATCTCAAATTTATTTTATAAAATTAAAAAGAAAAAGGTAATATAGTTGGTAACCTACATATTAACTAAAAGCGCTTTGAAGACAATTACATCTGGCTGTTACTTATGACACAGAAAGGACTAATAAAAGAGAAAAAAATCCTGGACAAAGTACACAGTGAGATGCAGATAATTCGTAGCTATTTCGGGAAATAAAGGAGATGGGAGTTGGGCGGTAGTGCAACCTAGCCTAATATAAGTACAAGGGAGGAGGGGGGGGAAGAGTATGAGTAAAATGAGCTAGCATGGATGATATATACTCATAAGTGAGTGCGAGAACCACCTGGCTGGCCGCATTTTTCATTAACACGCTGTAAAGCCCCACATGAATAGGTAAACCCGTGGCTAGGCACTGTTGTACCAAAGAGTTGCAACCTTTCCCGGTACGGCGAGGGTAGTGGATGGGATGGGATACACTACTCGCTTGCACACATTTAAAACGCCTCGCCGTTATTTTGCTGAGATAACGGCAACGATGAAGCCAGCGCTTCATGAGAACGCTGAAAAAAGACCAAAAAAACAAGAAAACAGAAAGGAAAAAAGCTATCACACGTCTGTACACAAAAAAGAGTGCCTCTCTTACACTCACACGTCCTCACACTCACTTACTCACTCACTCGGGCCTCCTCTCTCTCATTTTTATTTCGGCAAATAAAATTTATCCTGTGGGAAAAGGATTATTTTGTCAAATAATTTACTTTTTATAATTTTTTTTATCTAAAGCTGAATTGATGGAATGAGTATGTAAAAATCAACTTTTAAATCCACATACTTGTATTTATATATATATATATATATATATATATATATATATTTCCTGACTGACTGACTATATATATGTAAATGTTAATATATATTTGCGTACAGATGCTTTGATGATACTCATATTTGTCCAGCGGATAAATTTATGTCTACTATCCAGAAAAATCTACCAGCCACGTGTTTTAACTTAGCTCGACTCCGCCCGCCGCCTCTTTCATAGTTGTACCAAGCTATGGCTAAGTTCAGTCTTAAGTCTTGAGTCTTAAAAGCCAGCGACCCTCTATCCTCTATTCTACTCTTTAGACTCGCTTTATGTGTATTTTATATACAGAGTCGTACTTCTATTCGGTATCGAGAGACTTATTCTTCGAGATATTGTACTTCCGCCTTGGCTTAGCGGGCTCAACTCTGCTCAGTCTTACTTCACTGTATATTCAGACTACGAAACAGACAGAACTCTGTTGTAGAAAATTTTTTTTGATACTTCTTTATATAACTTCTCAAATTCAAGTCTCTAGTTAGGAGAATATTCAGCGACCATGCGCCACCTATCGGTGAATTTTAAAACTACTAGTTCAAAAATTATATACGACCATATCCAGTCAAATGTGGACATACTAGTTTTTACACCACTGTGTGAAGAAATATCAGGCAATTTTAAGCCAGCTATGTTTTTATATATTTATATCGATGAAAATAAAGTTAGCCGACATCTAAAAATTTTTATGATTTTTTTTATTAAAGAATTATTACAAAAAAATGAAAAAAAAATTTTTTCATTTGTTAAGAACTTCAAAAACTATAAGTGCAATTTTTTAAAAATATTTTTTTGTTATAATTTAATAAATTAAGCAAAATAAAAAAATTAAAAATGTCGGCTAAGTTTATTATTATTCTATATCGAGCTTTAAGTGACTAAATTTTATTTTAAACTATATTATAACATATAAAAAATTTTATTAAATCATTTTAAACCATATAAAAAATTTTTTTATGGCCTGGGCCCATAACCTGTTAAAATTTTATTTTTAAAAGGTTATTATTTATTTTTTGTACAATAAAATTGTTCTAAAGCACTACAGCAAGGATAAAATCACAAGAAAAATAAAATTTCAAGTTTATTTAGTCAAAAGGACTTCAAAAATACTCTCACCAAATTTTTCACGGCAACTTCGATACGATACGAGGGATGTTTGTAGTTTCAGGTTCGATTATAACGGATTGTAACACACAAAATATAGAAGATAATTGGTAAGTCCATTGAATATTTGAGTGTGTCAGCATTATCTACGGTGAACAATGGCCTAAGAAAAATGTAATCAGACAAAACTAGATATAGAGTCAGAGTAGTCGATTCTTTTGGAATGGAAGGGCAAAATAACAGCAGGAGCAACATCAGGAGCAGGAAGAGAGCGAGACAGTCGGCTTATTCTCGATATTTCGAATGACGCTGCAATAAAGGAGTGACCGGCGATGATGGTGAATCATCGATTTCTCAGCAACATGCCCGACAATCAAAAGTCGTTTGCTTGGAGAAACGCCCCCTGGCGGAAATCCGAGTCATTGAGGACTCCAGTCCTGGCGTGATCCTCGGTCTCGTCCTCGGGCTCATCTTCGTCATCTCTGGCGAGCCGTCGTGCGGAGCTCGTTAACCGTTCGACGCCCGTTGTCGTCACTCGACTCGGTACCATCATCACATCAAAGTACAGGTACCAACTCACCTCTCCTCAGCTAAAGTATATAAAGGCACGGGGTTTAAATTCCGTTAGGAATTTTCTTACCAATCTCACTCACAATAACATTTCTTATTTCTTATTTTTTATATTAAAGACGGTGCTTCTTATTCTCAGAGACCATCTCTTTATTCGCGGCTGACGAAAAAACCAGAGGATTGCTCGGAGAGAAGAGATTGTTATTTTTACAATTTAGAATGGTTATCATTGCTATGTCGGTTGGTAACCAGGAATTTTCTGACCAGAATCACTCGACAGACTAACTTTCCTAATTTTAAATTGGAATTTAATTTATAATTTTGAACTTATCAAATTTGAAAATAAAGAATAAGCTTTATAATTTAATTAAAGCAAGCTAAATCATGATTCAAATCATTAAACTGCAGTGCATTAAATTTAAATTTATATCTAAGCTTAAGTCTGACTTTAAACATTTAAAATTCAAATTCTTATTAATCTTTATTCACCTCATTTTATAAATTGTAATCAGCTGATTACATCATTCAGAATTTTGATTGTTAATATTGTTGCATTCGTCATAATCTTAATACTGTTAAATATCTATGCACTGATAAAAAATTAAACTTGATTCAAAAGAAAAAATCTTGAATCAAAAATACTATTTTGAAGAAAATTTTTTTGAGTTAAGAATATTTTTTTGGAATAAAAAATGTTTGTCTTTAAATTTAGAACAAAAGTATTGATGACATTTTTTGATATTTTGCACCGTTTAGAAAATATTCACAAAAATTGAGAAGTCTTCAAATTTACTGATTAGGGTGCGTCAAAATTTAATCTTCGAAAGCAACCTTTTAAAATTGGAATTTTGAGTGTCGCTTTTAACAGGAGCTGTATTTGAGCATTTCCTAATATATTTTGGTGTGTCACGATTTATTTGATACTCACAGAATTTTTTAACAGGTCTTAAACAAAACTCCTGTTAAAATAATTATGTGGTTTTTAAACAAATCCTGACAGATCAAAATATCGAAATTCCCAAAACTAACTCCTGCTAAAAGCGGAACTCGAAATTCCAATTTTAAAAGGTTTCTTTTAGAGATTAAATTTTGACGCACCCTATTACTGACGAGCATATTGGGAAAAATGATTCAAAAATAAGTTTTACAGTTTAAAAAACTTTGGTTTAAATGTAGACCAAAAATCTACTGATTTTTTGCACTTTTAAGGAGATATTTCCAAAAAAATCTTAAAATTACCCTTTTTGATTTAAAAAAATTTTTTTTCGACCAAAAATTGGACCAATAAAAATAAAAAATGAAATAATCCCTATAAATCTTCAATTTATTGAAATTTGATCGAAAAAATTGCATATACCTAAAAAAACGATCTTACAACAAACGGAACTGCTTGAAAAGTTATTATTATCGACTCCTACGAACAATCTGTCTTGAGTTATCTCTCTCCTTCCTGCTCCTGATGTCTCTCCTCCCTGGACTTGAGTCACCCACTAAATTCTTGTATTACAAAATTTAGTCCGTCCATTGTTCGTGTCGATAGTACCCACACAGGAGTAAAGAGCAAGATCCTGATGAATATACGAACGAATTTACTTGCACATACACCTATTGGCCATTGGGTGAATCTGAAGCCAAGCTCATAGCACATAAAGGTATTATATGTGTAAAGGGTATGTAAACGAGTTTGCCCGTGCTCTGACTCAGTAGAGAAAAAAACACAATATAATACACGGGAGAGTAGAGAGTATTATACAGGGTGTTATGTGTATGCCACGCGGGTCTAGATTGATTTACGAAGAAAGGAGTCAAAAAAACAAGCTCGAGTATTAAACAAAATAAAGGACCGTGTGTGTATGCATGCACACAAGTGCTAGATATATACGACTCTGCACACAAGCGACAATAAATCTTGCTCCGATTGACACGTGTGAAATGCGCCAGCTAGCTACTCTCGAACAGAAAGACCATCATCGGCTAAGCTAAAGCAAAGTCCAGCCTGCATTTTTCGCTCAGACTGCTTTCCTTTGGCTTATTCACGTCTCCAGCAACCAACAACCAGCAACCCGCTTGCTCTACTCCTTACACCGGCAACTACACTCCAATCCAATCGAATCCCAAGGAACCTCAAGGTTAAATCCTCCGAGATACTCAACAGTACGTTATACATATGTAAGCCGGTTTATTGTTTGTTGTTTTTCCTTTTATTTAAGTTAAACTACGACCTCAGGTTACCTACAAACCCATAAAGTTTATCTTCCATTTCGGACGGAATTGATTTGACCCTTGACGCTCCAACACTCAACTGCACTGAGCTTAGTCCTGTATTCTGACTGCACTCAACTCCGCTTTAAAACATCCTAACACCCGGACAATAAAGTCCGTAATGAAATATCTGCTATTAAACCGAGTATTTTTACTCTTAAACGATTCCTCACTTTATTGTTAACTTCACTCTTACGAGATTGAAATACTTTAGTTGATAGAATGCTTTTAAACTCTGTTTCCGTGCTAAAATTTTCATCTCTATAAAAAATTTTTTGAATTTATCCATACATTTATTTCTACCGAAAATTGTATGAATAAATAAAATTTTGCTTTATTAAATAATGAATTTTGTTAAATTGCTCTGTACTTTCTTAAATATTGAACTTTTTTAAGATATAAGCTCATCCGGATGTTACACTCATCAAGAGCTTTCATTTGAGTACCCACATGCATTTTTATATATTTTTCATATATACATATATATAATATATATAAATATATGAAAAATTGATATGGGTATTCAAATGAAAGGTCTCGATGAGTGTAACATCGGGATGAGCTTATATCATTAAAAATGTAAATATTTCACAAGACAAAAGATATCTTCTTAATTATGTGAAATTACACTATACTTTCTTAACTATTGACATTTTTAACGATGTAAGCTCATCCCGATGTTACACTCATCAAGAGCTTTCATTTGAGTACCCACATGCATTTTGATATATTTTTCATATATTCATATATATAAATATATAAAATATATGAAAAATTGATGTGGGTACTCAAATGAAATGTCTTGATGAGTATAACATCGGGATGAGCTTATATCTTTAAAAATGTCAACAGTTCACGAGATACGAGGTCATTTCTTAATTATGTAGAGTATTATACACTGGCTACAAAATTTTACTGATTCTCTTAATGATATTTATTAAATTGATTTGAAACTAAAATTTTAGAAAAAAAATTATTTTAAAGAGTTTCTTGTCTTAAAAAAAAAGAAAATTTTATACTTGGATGTCTGTTAATAATTTTTAAATGTGAAAATTATTAACGGCTAAATTTCTAACGGCTACATTTGTGTGGATACAAAGCTTGCAGTTCAGATTGCGGATGTGAGTATTAAAAATAAAATCGAATATTTGTCGGTAGAGCATTAATCTCAGTACATCTATATCCTACACCTACAATGAGCAATCCAACAAAAGAGTCTTACGACAGAGCGAGATTCAAAGTTGTATATATAACGTGTGTACATTGTGGATACTTTGCCGGATTCGCGTGGGCACAAATGCTATTATAAGACATCATAGGCCTCTTTGATAAATAAAAAGGTATTCAAGTCAGAGTATCTTACAAAGAGTGTCGTCGCCATAGAAAAACATGTCCATTTGAGTGGATGCTGCATTCTCATTCTCACTAAATCATCTAATAAGAGATGCAATCATCTCTCTTGTGTCATAGATCCTTTGCATGACAATCGCGTCCGCGGATGGATGGATAACCGAGGTATGGCCTACAATTTACAGTTATACCCTTTTTTTCTCTTTTATAACAAATTTCTAACTAATAAAAATAATTTAAAGGTAAACCCAGTAGATTAATTTAAAACTCAAAAACTAATTGAAAAATTTCACTTTAGTCCCTAATTAGATAAAGAACCCAAGACCGTAAATAGTAAAATGATTGAACCGAATATTATGTAAACTCTCCAATTAATGTGTATCGTATATGATTAAAGTTAATTCCAGGGATCCATAATTTAACACAGGGCGGCGGGTAATATATCGTCTTTTTCCGGTATAATAAATTTAAAATAAAAATCGTCAAGAAAGAGGACAATCGGAGTTGGAGTTTAACTTGTTCGAATCCATGAGTTGAGTTGAGATGCGCAACGATAACAGGTCGTTCGTCTCTCTTAATCTTTTTATTTTAATCTTATTCTCTTTCTCGTTTTCTCATCTGTGGCTGTGAGCAGAGGTAGAGGCAGAGAGGCTGGAGAGCCGTTCTTGTGGCTGACTACCCTTTAGTCAGGTTACTTTCCGCCTTTACTTACATTAGGATTCACCGTTTGGGCATACTCGCATGGTATCGTCATCGTGTATGCCCAATCGTGCATTGCCAGGTATTCCCTCAGCCCTCAGCCTTATACTTTACTTTGGAGTATGTAATACTCAGTAGTATGTACATTGTTACACTGGGAAATATATATCCACGGCAACGAGCTGGCCCTCCTTATCCTGTTCCTGGCTCAGACCCGGCTACTGTTATAGGAGAATAACATACGTATAAGTATGACCGAGAAGAGATATACTACTATATACTATATGCTATATAGTATGCAGTTTACAGTATACAGAGTATTAAGCGTTCCGCAAAAAGGTTTGCATTATTCATAACCAATTGCCAAATCCCAAACCCGAAACTAAGGAACGAAACCGTCGGCGCATCTTGCTACGTCACCTTTTCGTTTCTTTCACCGCTCTTTATCCTACTTGACAGTTTTTTCATTTATTTTTTTATTTATTTCCTCCCAACCTCAACCTCTCATTCTCATTCTCATTCTCGTTCTTCAGCCTCCTTGGAGCTCAGGAGGACACATACGACCGCAACCTCACTCTTCCTCATTCAGTTATTAATTATTTTAAAGGACCTCATCATTAAACAAGGCGCAAGAAATGACACGGGATGATTGTCAGAAATCACGACACTGCATTTTACTTTTATTTACATGTGTGTGTTGTGTATACAAATGTATAGCCAAGAGAATTTTTAGCAAAGCTCTGTGTAAAGGGACACTAAAATGCCGACACAGGACACGGCAATCGTTAAATAAATCACATCTTTGATCTATATTCAGCGTCGCGGCTTTTTCATTTTGCAGCAATATTCTACTATAGTGTATACTCTCTAAGTATGTGTACGTATGTTATATTCTCTACTCTCAGCTCGGGTGTCTTTCTCCTTTTAGCGAGTAAAAAGTTAAAATTGTTGCTTTGCAGCTCACTGATGGCCAAATAAATTTGTCATAAAAATTATAAACTTGCATTGCTTAGACTTGTGGGTTAAAGGGGATTTTAATTTGGGATGACTAATGGCTTCATAAAATTTTATTGGATGTCACAGACATCATTATAAGTTTTGGAATGTCTAAAAAAGAGGATTAGACGTTTTGTGATTGTTAAATATTGTTAGAGATCAAAGAAACTTACTCAGAAATTTTTTAAATTGAATTCAATGTTATAAGACATCATATTTCATTACAAGAAACCTCAATTATCATTTTTTGCTCAATTATAAGTAATTTTTTATTGGAACCTTATATTTCAAAAATTAACTCTCTGGTAGCGAGAAAATTTAGCGACCATGCGCCACCTATCGGATTTTTTTAAAAACTAATGAATAAAAAATTGTATGAGCTTATTAGGACGTATAGAGCCTAATATATGATCACTTTTCATATCAGAACATCTTAAGAATTATATATGGTTATATTAGACAGTTTTTTGAGATCAAAATCCTTTATATAACTTGATAAAAGTTAATAAAGTAAAAAAAGCATTATTTGCTTTGAAAAGAACATTATTAAACTCTGAAAGACACAATTAGATTCCATTAGTGATCTGTAGATGTCATAGAAACATTATTAGACCATATAAGAGATTATTAGACACCACATGACTCCATAAAACATCATTAGACGTCATAACACATTAGAAGCCAGCCGTATGATACATTCCTGAGCATAAACTAAACTCCCAAGTAAAATCTTTCTCTTTTTCTCCAGACTGTAAACTCTCTCCCGTTAAAATAGTTGCTTGAAAGCTCACTACTGTTAAACAGATTTGTCATAAAAATGATAATCCCATTTACCCAAGTCCCGCCTCGAAAGAGAAACTTAATTTGAACAAGATTGTTTACCATAAAAGAAGATAATAGCAGGCTAGACACTAAAACAATTCGTTTTATTAAATAGATAATTTATTATCTAATACTCTGTCAGCGTTGTCTCATTTCCCGGCTTCTTCATCTCGCAACAATGCAGTACATGGCCACTATCATTATCATCATTATTACCATTACAGCTACTCCTATTACAATGATGATAATAATAACAACAATAATGATAATAATAACAGTGATCACCGATCACAATAACTAAGAATAACACTAGACTAACGATATAGGTGTTTCGATTTCAACATCATTATCCGACTTTCACTTACCGTGAGTAATAGACGTTCACCCACATACATACATTTGCTCCTTACATATTTTAGCATGGATATTGTCTCCGTAAGAAACATTCTATCGAGGTTATGCTTGAAGATTGGCCAAAGCCATTTGTCTGCTCCATTAGGGTACTAAACTCGGCACAAATATCAAGATGGATCCATCTTAAAGTCTAAGTATCTTGATGCTTTTCTGCAAAAAAGCCCCGGCAAATTCCACCGAAAAGGAGAAACAGGACAAAAGAAAACTCGGGTGTCTTTATGGCTAGATCCAAAGCCAGGCATTGTTGGAAGTAAGATCATGGATGACCTCCATCTCCAACTTGAGCCATCTCATACAAGAGAAGAGGCATGTGGGGTAGTGTGCTAAGGCATCCTCCTCATTCCTCCTCTTCAGTCCGGAAGAAAATGCCTCGAGTTTGATTTGTCCCTCAAGATAGGACATGAATTCACAATCGGTGTTGGCTTTCAGAGTGTATGTGAGTAGTTTCACATCTTGGTCAACTACGGAGGTCTCCAAGTGGGGCTCACATACTAAAAGCTAAAGCTAAAGCTAAAGATACGGAAGAGAGCCGACTGGCTGGCGGATGGTGGTTCGTTCGTTATCAGTTAGGTCTACAGCTGAAAGAGTACAAGCACACAAACGCAGTGGAACAATCGCCGCGGTGGAAACTCGACACGAGGACATCCACTAGTGCCAACGCTCGGGGCTGGTTCAATTAATACGTGTCCATTGGAACACACATCCAGCCGACCGATCCAGTCCCAGGATACGTCTGTGTATACTCCATTCTAACTCACAACATAAGCATATCCAGCGCACAACACCGCTATGGGTATATAATACAGTATAGATATTCGTGGGCGCATGTTCGCCATGAAAAGGGTAGCATAACCAAGTAGCTCACGACAATAAGCAGGCAAACGTTTTATTAATTGCAATCATCTGTCAGTGTCTCTACAAACTCCCATTATATTTTTAATGTTGGGCTACCGCCGGTGCATGCCATGGAACATGAACACCGGACCCGTTCCAAGGCTGCCTTTCCATCCCAAAAGAGCTCTCCGCGTACGTACGAATATATATGCTCGTTTGAGCACATGTGTGTGTCCTGTATAATCACCGGGCTGATATCGGGGGATTTTTTACCAGAGCAATACTTAATTATTGATAATTAACCTTTTTTATATTCACAACTCAGTGGACCATAAATACCCGGGAATGTTATCATTATAATTGTGATTGTGATTATTATTTGCGTTGTCGTGGCTGGTATTGTGAGAGGGACATAGATCTATGTCAAATTAATAGATCTATGATCACGAGATCCGTAGTAGTGGTAACTAATGCATTTGTAATGTCCTCGACTGACAGTACATCAAAGTCCTGACTGGCAGAGAGCTGGGTTATAGACAGCTACTGGTTCTAAGCTTGATTCCCGCCGAGAGAGAGAGAAGGGAACCATCACCCCCTAGCTCTTAATGTGTGCTATTATTACTGTGAGCTATTGACGTGCTCATACCCTTTGACTTGGCGACACATATATCCGCTGGAGTATATTACATTATCAACGAGATATTGACTACAATCGCTAGATTTATTTCTCCTGGTAGTGTGTCAATTATTGTATTATATTATAATATAATATATTAATATTGATTATACATAAGTGGCACTTTACTTTTAGATGTTGTCTTTGAGCAATTGTTTTTTGAGCAATTGAATTTATGAGTAGAGTACATTAGCTGGGTGAAATATCATTGTACGTCAGGAAATATTTATTGGACGTCCTTGGATATTAATTAGGTGTAATAAGAATGTTATTAAGTATCATAAGAAGCAGTGAAATATTTATTAGATGTCATTAGGAGTGATATGACACAGGATATTTATTAGACGTCATGAGATATTAAACGTCATAAGGCATGAAGAGACCTCATAGAGATCATTGAGCTTCATGGGAGCATTAGATAAGCGTAACATGAGAAAATTGTAAGGCTTGAGGCGTTATTGGAGTTTCTGATGTATGATCGGACTTCATAGGGCATCATTAGGCGCTTTATAGTCGCTGGAGATCTTTTAGATATATCATTCCATGTTTTCAGGCATTTATTTTAGATTATTGCCCGTTTTAAGACATTACATGTCTTCACAAGCCATTGGAAGACTTTATTAAGTATTTTGGCGCTCTATTAGATAGCTTTAGGAGTTTTGTAGCATTAAAAGATGTATTGTAAGGCTTATTGGACATTTCAAAGCATCCTACGGCCTGATGATACATTAGAAGGCAATAGTTAGCATCCAAAGACATTAATTAGTCATCGAGAGACGTAACTGTGCATCAAAAAACGTCATAAGAGTCAATTAGGCACTACAACACATCAACAAAAATGCCTCATAACGTTAATTGGCTATCCCGAGGCATCATTAGATGTCATTAGACCCTGGGAGGCGGCATAGGAGCCCCATCCAGACTCCCTATAGGACATTAAAAGCGGGGTTTCACCGAAAGACGTCTCAATCATGAGCGTAAGAAATTAGAAGGATGAGATCAGAGCCTTTGGAGGAAAAGATGCATTCCTTAATATCCCAATCTGAGTAAATATCTGGATAATACGTATGTATATAAGGGATAAATACCCGAAGAGACCTTTGTTAATTTTTTCGCGACCCTGTGACGGGTTATAAATCATAGAATCGGCATCGGCAGCAGAGGAAAGAGTGTACGGGATAATCCGTGCGTACAGTATGGTATAGTAATTCCATCGACGCTGAGAGGTCGTTGATCCATCGATGTAAGGAGTAGATCTTTTGCTGGCAGGAGTCACGGCCGATGGTTTCTCTTTCCTTTTTATACATTATCTCTTTTTATCCTTACTCTTCAGTTCGGTCCTTGTCCTTCTTCTTCATCTTGTTCTTCTTGTTCCTCCGGGAGAGGAGAGCTTTCCTTGTTGTTATTGTGGAGAGCATACTCTGTTGAGATACTGTATATATATATATATATATATATATATTCGTTGGGCATAGAGTTCCAGAGGTAGAAGTAAAGATAGAGGTACAGAGGTGCCGCATGCGGACAAACGACCGCAAACGACCGACTCAGATATGGAGTCTCTCATCTGTAAGTGTTATTGGCTTAGCTAAAAATCTATCTCGGGGAAAAACTAACGGATAGCTTCGACAAACTTATATGGCTATTGTTAATAATATTACCGGGTAAGGTTTATCCAACGTTTTTTACAGTTTAATAATTTTTTGCTGACACACAAAAACAAACGTTTATCACGCCAGGTAAGTGTCCAACCACTTCTCAATTCCGTTTGGCTCGAGGTTGCTTCTTCATTCCTCAATCCTCATTATGATATATAATTTCTTATTTAATGAGTTGTGGTGTCTCGATGGCGGCAAAAAAAAAAGAAGAAAAAAACCCAACCAGTGTCAGAATGGTCTGGTCAGGTGCAATTCCTGGCTAAAGTGGGCCCAATAGGCGATTTAAGGCCCTTGGTAAGTGTAGCAGGACTGATAATGAAGATCGGTAGGTATGACCGTGAAGAAAAGGCGTAATATTATGCATCAGCTCTTAGATAGGCACAATACGGGCTCAGTATCAGCGGATGGCAAAATGTAAGTAAGCAAAAGGTCGACGACCCGTTTGAGGATCAGCTCAACACCAGCACCAGCACCAGCACCACCGGGCCAGCACTCTCTCATCGTAGCGGGAAGCCTCGGGATTGCGAGGCGGAGGCTCGTAAATACCAAAGATTGCTCGCTGACACTTATATAGAATGTAGGTCGTATGGGTCGAGAACAAATATCCACTAAATCTTATGGTTACCCGAGTAAGACGCGATAATGGCGAGTGTGCCGGTGTTGTAAAAACCAGCTACGCTAAAAACTCAAACGCGGTCTACGAGTTCACTCAAATAAACTAAAAACGGCAATAATAAAAAATTATACATATGTACCCGAGGCATTCAGGACTGAGACTTGGATTTTTGATGGATAGAAGAGGGTAAGTTACCTTGCAAGATGAAAGAGTTCAACTGGGAAATTAATAATTAATTATGAACGCGTTACTGAAAAAAAATATTAACCAGATTTATAATAAATACGATAGTATTTTTAAAAAATACAATTGATTATCATTGTTTTTAGATGAATATTAATTTTTCATCTCTAAAATTGTCATTTTTGAGATAGGTTGCGTCAGAAAATCATCGATATGGTGGCTGGACTTTGGGAAAAATTTAAAAGGCTTAATTTGATCAAAAATTCGATTTATGGAGAGAAGATATATTGGCTACAAGATTTTTAAGGAAGAAATAGGTCGGATTGTTTATTTGAAGAGTGAAGAATGCAACAATACCGAAAATGTCTTCGAAAGTTTCGAAATCATTATTGGCGAAAATTTTATTCAATTTTGAAAGTTTAAATGTTTTTAAGGAAGTTATTTTGACTTTCTCCGATGGCATATCTTGTTTGAAGTCGAACTTTCTTTGGAACTTTGACCCTGATCTTCGAACTTCGTAATTCCTGAAGTGAAATAAAAATTTGCGAGGAGATAAATAGTTGGTGAAATTCTTATAACGAGTGCAAAAAGACATTTTGATGATGAAAAAAAAATAATTTTATAAAGATTATTACTAAAAAAGTTCTACTTGATGAAGATTTCTTTAAAAATGATTTTAATAATTTTTTTCTCGGCTTTTAACGTGAAAAAAAGCGTCTGAGTGTGTAGAAGATCAGAAGATCACTAATTTAGAGTGTTTAAATATGTGGGGATTTCTGACGCGATTGACCGGTGACCGTAGCGGCTTGGCGTTAGATAAAATAAATCCTGTGATGAGAAAGAATTTTGGCAAAAACTTCACACGAATTTTTTATCCGAGCTTTCAAGCGTCTTATTTAACCGCCCGATATATTTATTTCGTTTAGATTTTATTTAGCCTTTGGGTCTTTCTCCTTCGTTATTCCTTCTATTCACGTGTTTATAGTTATGGAGTGTAAAAATAAATAAATTAGTTAGTTGATTATTATTGTCGAAAATAATACAGAGAAGAGAGCGAGCGCCTCTGAAGAGACATCAAAGAAAACTACATATATCCATTCACACGTACCCTCTCGTGTGTGCAATCCATATAGGAGGACATGCAATGAGATGAGCAGAGGGCATTACATCCAGCAACTACTTGGACAACTGAGAATTCCAATCTTGTCTTCTCCCTCAACCATTTTTCCTCAATACACGTATGCAGCATGTCTCGGTACTCCTACAAGTTCAGATCTACACATATGCAGACACATATTATTAGAAGACAAGTAAGTGTCTTCCCAACTATACAGATAAGCCCAAAGCATGTGTGGAATAAGATGCCAAGACCATAATGTGCCTGAAAGCGTCTTAATAAAATCAACTTGTCATTTCGAAACCGCCTTAGCTCTCTTCTCTTTCCCTCGTTTTATTTTCGCTTGTTTTTATTGTTATTTATTTTTTTTCCCGTCGTATCGTCATCATCCACAACTCCTTTCAGTAAACCAAGAAGCCTCGGCTCCTATGCCGTGTGGTGTGCCCGCATACACATCAGTATCAGGGCAACACACTCTTCCTTCCCGAGAAGAAACCTTAATTCATTTTCAACTCTATATCTCTTCTCATATGTATGATACCACCGCGATCTCTTGTTCAACACAACACACACGCTCAAAATACCATGCCTTTCAACATCATATTCTCCCTCTTAAAATTTTTATTTATATAAGTATACTCCTCGTTAAATTAGCACCACTCATCGATTCACTAATAGTAACCATATAATATAAAACGGTATTAATATTATTACTTTAAGGCTAAATTTAACGAGGCTAATGCAAGATACTTTTATTAATACGGTAATTTTTATTCTTGTGGACGAAAAATGCTCAAGGTCATTCGGTCAAAGGCCTCCTCTTTTCGGTAACCTACTTGGTATGTCGGGTCTTGGGTCCTGGAGTAGAGGGGCTAGATAAGATGGCTATCTTCTGATTTTAAGAAGAAGGGTAAGGGATTATGCGGGTTAATGGATGCTGCACGCGAATTTTTGGAAATGAAACTAAATATCTGAAAATATTTCATGGCCGATGGTGTATAAGTGAACAAAGTCACGGATTTTTCTAATTTGGTTACAAATTTATTGCCAAAGAAGAAATGAAGGATGTGAAGTTGAAGGCTTGAGATATGAAATTTTTAAAATTAATTCTTCTACTTGCATTTAACGTCTTTAAAGATAAAAAAAACTAATGGGATGTCTTGGTATCTTAAAAAATGAGTTAGCATTAAGGCTTGAAAGCGTTAAAAATTTCAGTTATTAATCGACTGTCTTCAAGAGAATTGTCAAAATAAAATAATACAAAATCTTGGCTTTTATTTATAGAATTTTTTCTAATTATTTTTGTGTAGAGAATTTTTCCAAGTTATTTTACCGCCCGGTTAATTTCTCCCGGTAATATAACCGAGTTACTAATTTTAACCCAGTATCCAGAAAAACAAAGTTACAAACAGAAAAGAAAGAGCATTTGAGCACAAAAGGGCATCGCTCTTGGAGCGTTTGGTTTTAAAACCGCTAAAAGACGGGCTGCGCTTAGACTGGTGCAAGGTAGAAGAGACACGTCCAGGTATTCATCTCATTCACGTGGTCTTAAGTTCTGATCAGATAACGCATGTACACTCTGGCTTCTAAACACTATCTAAGATATCTCT
Organism: Cotesia congregata; assembly: GCA_905319865.3. NCBI lineage: Eukaryota > Metazoa > Arthropoda > Insecta > Hymenoptera > Braconidae > Cotesia > Cotesia congregata. The sequence continues at coordinate 22,313,630 of CAJNRD030001122.1, read as the reverse complement.
CAGTTTTACTTCTTACTGCCCTTCTCTGCCGTATTCTAAATCAAAGCTTCTATAAAAAGCCTAAGTTTTATAATAATAACAAAAAAAGTGAATTCCAAAAATCTCGATTCACAAAGGATGAATTTGTTTGTAAGTAAATTGTATAAAAGATAAATTGGTTCTATAATCCGTGTATAATTTCGTAGAAGTCGAGGCTGGGTCAGGTTGAAGCCAATCATCTGTACAATAATGTCTGTACGATCTGTCAAGATAATTTTGAAAACGATCACTCGGATAAATACATTAATACCTGTCGAATTGGTATAATATATAATGTACAATATATAAATTTATCGTATAGGTGTTGCGGGTGAGACCTGACTGGTCCGACACCTTACGATGTTATTACCCCTTTCCCGCACCGGGGTATCCCTAATGCATATTATATACCATATGAAATGATATGATGTCTTCTATCTTCCATACTTGGATCTTGAGGATCGAGGAATACACTGCCGGCATTTAACGCCAAAGGTGTAATGATTCTTCTTACTTCTCTATCTCCATCTCCGAATACTCAATGCTCAAGCGTATATATGGAAGATGGTAAATGGTATGGATGTGTATGGACAGGTACATAACGGGATAGATGTATGTGGTGAGAAATTATTTAACTTATACATTACAATACATAACAGACATGCTGATTGGCGCCTACGTTATAACCGCAGATGGACTGATGGGCCTCAACCAGGTGATGAAACCATTGCTAATGAACCCGATTGTTCGTACGATGAATCGAATCGTTAATGAATTATGACAATATATATAGATATTTATGGGTGGATGTATGTCAGATGTCGATGCTGATAAGAAAAATTCTTTGTTATTTTTAATATTTTTACGCCTACGAGCTGATAGAGGAATTTATTAATATTTATTAATATTAATATATGGTTTTTTTATCGTCAGATTTTTTAATTAATATTTTTCTCAGTTAATCTTCATTATTAAGAGAATACTCGCCGATAGTCAATTTATTATTATGTGTTTAGGCTGCATCGAAAATGCTCTATCTCTAGATACATAATTAAGAAATTACTTTGTATCTTGAGAACTACCAACATTTTTAACGATATAAGCTCATCTCGATGTTATACTCATCAAGACCTTTTATTTGAGTACCCACATCGATTTTTCATATATTTATATATATCATATATATGTGTATATACTCCCTAAAACTGAATTAGTGAAAATTCGTCAAATAAGTGAATATTCACTTAACTTAAGTGCCAATCGAGCCACTTTTTCAAGTCAGTGGCTCGGTTCTCACTTAAATAAGTGAATATTCACTTATTCATGTTTAGAGAGTATGAAAAATATATCAAAAATGCAAGTGGGTACTCAAATGAAAGCTCTTGATGAGTGTAACATCAGGATGAGCTTATATCTTTGAAATTGTCAATAGTTAAAAAAGTACACTGTAATTTAACGTAATTAAGAAACGACCTTGTATCTTGAGAACTATTGACATTTTTAAAGATATAAGCTCACTCCGATGTTACACTCATCGAGACCTTTCATTTGAGTACCCACATCAATTTTTCATATATTTTATATATATTACATATATGTATATATGAAAAATATATCAAAATGCATGTGGGTACTCAAATGAAAGCTGTTGATGAGTGTAACATCGGGATGAGCTTATATCCTTAAAAACGTCAATATTTAAGAAAGTACAGTGCAATTTAACAAAAGTTATTATTTAATACGGCAAAATTTTGACTGTAAAGTTGCTAGTAAATATTTAAATATAATTAAATAAATTAATTTGTTCAAAGAAAATTGTGTAGAGAATTATTTATTCACTGCTAAAAAAAATAAAACTTTTAATAAATATTCTTTAGAAAGAATATTTATTAAAAATTACAAGCTCATACTTATTAAATCAATAAATAATTTATAAATAAAAGAATGTATTTGAAACTTTTATGAAAAATTTCCATCAATATTTTCAATAAAAAAAAATAACCACAAGAATGAAAAAACCACAAATTCCTCTCTGAAATCTAAAAAAAATTCTCCCAATTAATTATCCCCGATAATTAAATTCCACCTCACATGATTACAGCATAAATAAACTCTTACTAAAAAGTAAAATTAATTAAACCATATACAATTATAAAATAAAATAAACTAAAGTAGAATGTATATATCTAAAATGAGGTACTAAAAGCGTAGCAATACATTAACATATCTGGTGATTCGCATTTATTACTCAATAATACGGTCCTTGTGCACGTACTATTGACACGCACGCATATGTGTCAAAAGCGTTATTAACGCTCACTAGGCTCTGGAGCGTAGAAATCCTTTGGCTGGATGATATCGCTCCCATTTGAATCCACTTTACAAAGATTACTCACACTCTTACAAGCTCCTCCAGCAGCGCTCTGCTCTACTCTGCACGGCGACAATGATGATTAAAACTCCAATTGAACCGCTCAAAGCATCGCATAATTATCCGGCTCTCTACTCGGCACATATCAGCATATCGCCTCATATACATTTATAAATACATCCACGTATGCATGCCCGCCTTCATCTTATCCTCGTACGCACATAATTTTAATAATAATAATTAATTACAGTCAACATCTCGTTACACCTTGTGGCTCATACCATACCTTCCGTAACATTATGCATTATGTCGGATATTATATCATCCGATGCATTGACCGGAAAATTTATTTATATATGTCATTGCTTCTTTATTCTCATAAGTAATGTAATAATTTTTAATAAATTTTATTTCAAAAAAATCTAACTATTGTATTTGGCCTCATGACGTAAATTTTCAAAAATTTTGCTTTATTAATAAAAAAAATTTATTTAATCCATTTGGCTAAATTTAAATTGAAACAATATTCAAAATTTAATTAATAAATTTTTTTACTTAAAATTCAATAGAAAATTGTGTTAAAAAAATTAACTTTTAATAAATAAATTTTTTCTTGATTATTCAAACAAAGAAGATTAAATTCCTTCAGGTTATGGGTCCAATCAGCAAATCGGGACTTAGACATTAAATACCTCAATAGTTTTTGCTTCGATTACAAACCCCGAGATAACAGTAATGGTAATACAAGGATAACGTTAGGATAAAGAAACTAAAAACTAAAATAATAAAAGTGAGACACTTATTTAGCGAGATGCGCTGTCGTGGATGCGCCAGCATGAGTACTCGAGAGTAACGGGCAAGAATGCTTAACCCGTAAGAGCATTACAGACTTACGGGGGCGAAAAACCCGGGTCTTAATAAAAATAAAGTTGACAAGAAAGTTGGTTTTATTTCTACAACCGTTTTCTTGCTCATCGACATCCACGTTCCGCCTTTTTGTATTGACTGTCGTATCGTCAGAGAAACATTTAATCCTGCGGCTTTGAAGGTCCCGAGCTAATAAAATCCTCTATCTAAACAACATCCAAGCCCTCAATATTGTACGTCCCGGTATTATTTTTTGGGGTAACCAATTTTTCCAGGGGATCAAAGTCAAGTGGGTCTTGAACTTTAAAAAATAATAACGTCTCAAAAATAATATTTGAGGAGGATGTTTGCTCTCGAGCAGGATAAATAATAAAATATTGTTTCCGAGGAATAATTAAAAATTACCCTCGTTAATTTTTTCAAAGACTCCTCCTGGGTATATTCAAGAAAATAACTCGTCAATGGCTGAGGCTGCCCAATAAGTCTTAAACTCTTTTGGTGTGTCCTACACACGAGTCTTAGTCTGGAGATAGGAACCAGAGGACAGAGGACACCGTGTCCCTTGTACCGTCGTTCTTTTTACACGAATTGAGTGATTGATCGCTCTTGAAAAACCAAACTCACTTGGTATCGGTTTAGAAGTACTCATCATCGTCCTCTTAGCCGGCAGAAACCCTGGCTTATCGTTCCTCTTGCATCTTTTTCATTTGCCTCATTCTCATTCTCATTCTTTGCTCTTCCTTCCTCTTTCCTCCTTACTGTCTTTGCCTCGGTTCACCTCCACACACCTTTTACTTGCACACACACACCAATACTTGCACATTCTCAGTAGTCATTCTTTCATTATGCCATTTTTAATCAAGTGGTAAAACGAACAAGAAACAATAAAAACAAAGTATCACGGTGCTATTGACCCGATCATCGAAATAATCCCCATCGGAATCAGATTTTATTTATTATTTACACACATCGATATATTTTTTAATATTTATTACCTACTGGGTTTTGTTTTCTTAGAAGTTTTATTTTATTCTAGTCTTACAGTAATAACGTATCAATCTACGGAAATTTATTGGAGAATTTTTGGTAAACTAAAATGTATAAAATTATTTTTACGAAGTTTTAAATCAAGAAGAAATTTTTAAAAAAAATTAATTTCTACAAGGAAATTTTTTTTTTAGAAAGTCAAATTTTGATAAGATTAATTTTAATTAATTTAATGAATTTCTGTAAAAAATAATCTATATTTTTTAGTGAAATTTAGTTAACATAATTAAGAAATTACCTTTTATCTTGTGAAATATTGACATTTTTAATGATATAAGCTCATTCCGATGTTACACTCATCGAGACCTTTCATTTGAGTACCCACATCAATTTTTCATATATTTCATATATTTATATATATGAATATATGAAAAATATATCAAAATGCATGTGGGTACTCAAATGAAAGCTCTTGATGAGAGTATCATCGGGATGAGCTTATATCTTTAAAAACGTCAATATTTAAAAAAGTACAGTGCAGTTCAACAAAAGTCATTATTAAATAAAGCAAAATTTTAATTTTTTTTGTTCACAAGTCACGGCAGTCACATAATGACTGCAAGGTTGCTAGTTATTTTTATTAAGGAAATTATAGCTTAAAAATCTCTAATCAAAAGTAGAAAATAATTTTCAATGTTTGCAATTAAAGATTTTTTTTAAACTCTTAAAAATAATTTTTTCTCTTGAACTTATTAAATTTTCTTCTGTAAAAAATAAAATTATTATATTGCCCTCTTTAATACATCCGTAAATTTTAAAATAAATCATACGCCTTAAAATCTACGAAAATAACGTCGAAAGGTTCCGTTACATAGATACAGGTCAAGCTAATAAAATTACCTTAAAATCTAGCTCAATTAAAATTTGGTATATTTGTCAATTATTTAAAGCTTTTACCAAAAATAATCCAGATATTGAAAAATTTTCAATTTTACTTGCAATAACTGTTCAATACCCAGCAGCTTCCCAAAAAAAAATTATTTATTATTTATTTCCAAGAAACAAACCGTTCATTTGGCCTCGCATTTATTTTTTCATTAATTTTGCGGACCATTTTCGACTTGACCTTAATTCATTCTGCCGAATGACAAATAGTCACCGTTATCTATTATTATGGTTATTTATACCGATCTGGGATCTTTTTAGAACGGAGCTATTTAAATAAATTTAATAGATTAAATATAAAAAATATTTAGCACACTAATTATATATTTAAATCGGTGAATTATGAATCAGTGCAAGTTTACGACGAAAAGAACCGGTGAATATGTCGTAGACTAGATAAACCTCACACATGTGGGACCATAAATGTTGAGACGGAATATATAACCGAGTAATACACATATATACATATACATATCGTGAGTATAGTTGTAAAACACGCTCATTGATCATTTCGATCATTTATGCTAATATGGCCGCGTGCGGTAAAACAGGTTTTCTTCAAGTATTCGCCAGTAATTATTTAACACTTGCAAAGTGCTCGTTCAGGGTAAATTAGTGAGAAAAAGGTGAACAAGTATGAATGTCGTGTTAGTAAGTATTTTTACGAGATATTTACCACTTTCCATTTAAGATGAGTAGTTTCATATGTATTATAAGTATCTTACATCTTATATGTATTATTATCATCAACATTATTATTTTTGGGTGGTGCAACGCTTACGTATTAAGCAACGTATTAAGTATTAAGTATGTGTACAGAAGTATTCTTTTCATGAGGTCAAGTGCCTGATATGATAAAAGAGAGTACAGTGTTATGTGAAGGAGACCGTAATTATTATTTAATGTCCAATATTCATGAAAACTAAATAGCCTCAAGACACTGCTCGAGAAAAATAAGAACAAGATACGGCAATTCGGTATTCGAAATCGAAGTAGATTTCATTTTTGTGGACAAAACGACTGCGAGAGTGAAATTTTATTCAAAATGATCATAAGATGGATATTTTTTTAGAAAAAATGCAAATTGAAGCTTTAATTCTCAGTTTTCAGATCTATTTTACAGAAATTGAATATCTCCACGCGTTCAAAAGTTATTTGAAGCAGAAATAGTGAGAAATTTTCAAATTTTCAAAAGTTTTTACAATGCTTTAAATGCACGACTCATGATGCGAAACATCAGAGAATTTTTTTCGCCTCATTTCGGCAACTATTTTTATCATTATAATCTTGTTAGTTCACGGAATCAAGATATTTTGCATACTATTGTCGAGATAATTTAATAGAGATTAATTGAACACTTTTCAAAAATTGATTTTGTGCACTAGAAACGGAAAAAACATCAAAATAGGTCAAAAAATTTCCTGTCCGTCATGTATGAAACTCTGAAAACACTATAACTTGCGAAAAAATGCATCAATTAAGTTAAATTTTTTTTTTTTAATTTTTTAGGAGAATTTTAGGTCACCTAATGCAAATGTTTAAGTAATTCATTGTCATTCTTGTACAATTAACAAAATAAAAAAGCCAGAAGACTGTATATCCATGTAAAATTTACATGGAATGGTGATATATCTCTTACGGCACCAAATAAATATCTATATATATTATGTACATTTATTCTACCAGGGGTACTTGTGCATTACCTTCCTATTTTTTCGGCAACTAATTTAGAACACTTTTATTTTTTTTTTTTTTTTAATATTTCATAATTGAATGAGCATTATGATCCGTGCTCTTTTGGATTTTCCAAACTTTTTCTAAATTATAATTGATCGATTGAGCTCATATTTGAACTTGACCTTCGTATAGATTTATTTTTAATAATTATTAAAAAAAAAATTGAATTAATTTTAAATTTACTTTTGCACTGATAAAAAAATTCATTAACTTTTAATAAATTAATTAATTTCAATAAGTATAAGCAATTTTTTAATTAATAATAAATCATCTGACGTAAAAAAATCATTAATTAAAAATTTTACAAAGCTTATTAATTAAATATTACCAAATTCTTCTAACACTTTGCGAATTGTAACGTAGAAAAAAAAAGTGAATGCTCTTGACTCTGATATATATTATAAAAAATAGTGTACCGTCATCGAGATTATTCTTTGTACATTATATTACCCACTGTATCCCGGTATTGATTAGAATGACTTGTATAGGCCCTTTAAGAGATAAACTCATGATATGGTTCTTTTATCTCGGTCCTTTTCTTCCAGTAGAGCTCAATACAACTCCATAAAAGCCTTTAGACTCGACTTGATTGAGTTTCGATGGGTGTGGCGTATACTTCAAACGCCTTCACATTAATTATAGTGTAGAAGGTGATTTGTTCTTACGATCGATGCTAAAGTATATGAGAAACTACCTGTACATATGTAGTATACATTATACATACCGAGGAATGCATATATTTTTAATTTTTAAAAATACTTTTTAAGAATCAAACCCTACTCCTTAAATCATTTTTTATTAATCTTTAAAAATCGATTACTCGATAACCGTTTCATAATATTGGATGGGTATATATATCAAAGACGGAATAAACCCTAATAAATCAGAGTTCGCGATAACTTGTTGATTTATATTAACATTTACTTACGCATATAATTAACAACTGCAAAAAGAAGGTATTTCTCAATCATCACATCTTTGAATTATTTTGTTTAAAAGGGCTGGTAATTAATGGCTAAGGTGTACCGTATACTACGAAATATCCTTCGCAAGAGATAACGGTCCCGAGGATCAAGCTTATGCATACTGCCATAACTTTAGATTACGGGTGAACTTTGCAAATAATCGTGCTTTGAAAAATAATTAAGTGACTCACCAGCTGATAAAGTTTCTGCACTAGCCAAAGATCCAACTGGATGATGCTCGAGCTTGAGGTTTCAAACTATTCGCCTCCGGCTTGATGCTTAACTTGAGAAATCTATCGTTTTATTCAAGAAGCTGAAATATAGAAATTAAAAATCAATAATTAATCATTTTTTTTAACAAAAAATTAATAATTTAATTTATTTAATAATCTATACTATTAAGAGAATAAGCAAAATTTTATGGCCAGTCTATTTATATAATAAAATGGGTTTTATAGTTGAATTTGGTATATCGTTGGAAAGGTCTTGTCCTCTCTAGATAAATAATTAAGAAATTACCTTTTATCTTATCAAATATTGACATTTTTAATGACATAAGCTCATCCCGATGTTACACTTATTGAGACCTTTCATTTGAGTACCCACATCAATTTTTCATATATTATATATATGAATATATGAAAAATATATAAAAATTCATGTGGGTACTCAAATGAAAGCTCTTGATAAATGTAACATCAAGATGAGCTTATATCTTTAAAAATGTCAATATTTAAGAAAGTACATTGCGATTTAACATAATTAAGAAATCATTATAAGAGATATTCAGGATTATGAAATAAGTTAATACTAGATTTTTATTTTACGCAAGGTTTCGGAGTTTATTACTCCTTCCTCAGGTGTCATAAAAGATTTATGTATTAACTTCGTCAACAAACAATAAATGTTGCTCTGTCGTTTCCATCGTAGTCTACAAATTCTAGTCAATACCCGAGTTATGTTAATTTTTACCAAATATTTACTTCTTTAAAAATATTTTTTTAGAAAACTTTAAAAAATATTATTATCAAATTATTTATTTTTATAAAAACTTTTTAGTCAAAAACACAGCCACCTATCAGTCGAATGTCAACAATCCTATAATAATTAAGAAACGATCTTACATCTTATGAAATATTGATATTTTTAAAGATATAAGCTCATCCCGACATTACACTCATCAAGACCTTTCATTTGAGTACCTACATCAATTTTTCATATATTTATATATATGTATATATGAAAATATATCAAAAATGTATGTGGGTACTCAAATGAAAGCTCTTGATAAGTGTAATATCGGAATGAGCTTATATTTTTAAAAACTTCAATATTTAAGAAAGTACTGTGCAATTTAACAAAAAAATAATTAAAAGTATAAAATTAAAAAAAAATTTTATAATTTTTTTAACAAATAAAATACGTAAAAAATTTCTTTTGAATTAATTAATTTTTTAAATAAAATTTCTGCTGATGTAAGAATGATTAGAAATAATATTACTTTACAAAATTAAAAATGTTAATGGAAAATGCATTAATAATTTTTTATGGTCTTACGGGTAAAAATACATTAAAAAAAAGGGTAATACATGATTAACTCAGTCGAGAATTGCCAAACTGAGGATACAATATTTTTAATTAATCTTTTAAAATCGATTACCGGATAGTAATAAGAATTCTCGTTTCATAACACAACATGGAATGAACTTAATAAATCAGAGTTTGCGATAAGTTGTTGATTTATATTAATATACATATGTGTGCGCATATAATTACGTTGAACAATAAAAAAGGAATTTCTCAATCATGACATCTGAAAATAACTTAAAAGGGCAGTTAATTAATGGTGACTTGGTAATGGGTAATCGGGAATGATTGATAAAAAAACGGTAGTACATATATACGATGACAGATATCCAGAGATAGTATAGTGCAAAGTCAATAAGACGTATGTGTAATGTCTCCTGACACAGCGTAAGATGGAGAATGATACTGGCAAGTGTAAGTCTAAGATATCTACTTTAACAGGCACTTGTAGCCAGTACCTGCATAGTAAATGCTCACATTTTCGACGTTAAACACCACACGATTTAATTACAGAGTGGATATATATCTTGACTGAAGCAACTAAGCAGTATAATGCTGTACTTAATGCTAGCAGCCAAGGGATATAGGAGCGAGTAGAGAGGAGGGAAACAGCATCAGCAATGTGCGTTCAGTACAGTAGGTTGTATTGGAAATCCGCGGACGGGATGGAAGCTGAAGCCTGGGACTGAATACACATATCCTAGGAGGATTGCCGGTGTATATATGTGCTGCAGATTCTCAGCGCGATAATCGTGTGTTGGCGCGATAGCATCGGGTTTACGATTGATACAATCGACAGCCGCGACAACAACGTCCCGCTGGGGATGTATTCAAAGAGTATAGACATCGTCGCAACACCCTCACTTCCAATGCTAGCTCGCGTAACGACGAGTTATCCGGTAATTAGCGAAAGAGTCGGCGAGTACGACTACCGACAACCTGTCGATTAGATTGGATTATTCGACAAAGGTATCGTGAAATCATTAGAGCAGATCGCTGAGTAGTACAGAGCTACCAGAGAACTGATGATGCTGCTACTGCTGATGCTACTACTGTACCTACTGTACTACGGATCGATTATTCCTCTGATCGCAATAAAAGACACTATACTACAAACATCATCCTTATTATCTCCTCTTCATCTTTTATTGCTACACACTTTAAAACTTATTCTCCTGCAATTATATTTACAATCGAGCTATGTATAACTGCTTATTAGCTGGATAAAAAGTCCGAGCGCAATAAATACCGACTCTCGTTTTCTAGTGCGAGAAAAATACTACCAGTGTAATCATTTTTTTTATCCAGGTATCAGCGAGATAAAATTGCCAGTCAATCCTAAAAAATAGCCGGTATAATTAACACTTTAGTATTAAATCGAAATGTTTCGAAACTGCTGGCTGTTATTTTTAATAGTTGAGAGGAAAAATAATTTTTTTTTTTTAATTAATTAACTTGAGAATATCTGTAAAAAGGCCATTCGGCATTTGAATGACTTTTGTTAAATTGCACTGTATTTTCTTAACTCTTGACATTTTTAAAGATATAAACTCATCCTGATGTTACACTCATCAAGAGCTTTCATTTGAGTACCCACATGCATTTTGATATATTTTTCATATATTTATATATAAAATATATATAAATATATGAAAAATTGATGTGGGTACTCAAATGAAAGCTCTTGATGAGTGTAACATCAGAATGAGCTTATATCTTTAAAAATGTCAATAGTTCACGAGATACAAGGCCATTTCTCAATTATGTGTCTATAGATAGAGAATTTTCGAATAAATGAACAAAACGACTACAAGAGTAAAATTTCTTAAAAATGATCCTATTGCTTTAGAAAAAAATGTAAATTGAAGTTTAATTTCTCAGCTTTCAGATTCACTTTACTAACAACTCGTTCAAAAGTTATTTAAAGGAAAAGTAGTAAGAGTATGAAATTTCCAAAATTTAACGGTGTTGTAATTTCTAAACTAATTGATCGATTGAGCTCATATTTGAACTTGACCTTTGTAATCGTCTATAAAATAAGTATGTTAAGTTTTATTAAAATCCCTTGAGAATTGTCGACGATATCTTCATGAGGACAAAAATAATAGTTAGATTTTTATAAAATCTACTAAAAATATAAAAAAATAGTTAAAAAAAAAAAAGCATTGTTTAAAATATAAAAAGAATAAAGAAAGTATAAAATATTAAAAATCTCATCCTCGTAAATGTTGTCGCCTTACAATAAGTAACCCCTTTTTGTTTGACAGGGATCGCTAAAACTGATAAGGATTCAATGGATCCTTTTTCAGATGATGAATTTTCTTTTCATCGGGCGTGTGACACAAGACGCCTTGTGTTAATAATAAACCACCAGCTTGATAGTTTATTTATTGTTTCAGACCATCACTTATTATCCTTAATCTCCGAGCACATAATATATAAAAATAATACTCGGAGTAAAAACGTTGGTGCATCAAATATAATAAGTCATATCTTCATTCCGCTTAAGATAATCCCTCTCGTCGTCGAGTCGTTTTATGACAAATTCAAAGACGTTTTTAAGAATAATTAATCCGAGCTCAATGCTATAATTTATTCTTTATATTTTCGTCATTCGCTTATCTTTTTATTTTAACTTTTCTTTTTAAACATTAAACCCTCTCTCATACTTATCATTATTTTGTCTTATTATGTCATTATGAAAACGTCTTGGTTTTATTTTTCTTTTTCAGCTTTCGACTTTAAATAAAAATCCACCAGCATCTATACATATATACATACACAATATATAATATATATAATATAATGTGAATGAACTACTATAAAAGTCCCTCTCAGAATTTAAACAAAGCCGCTTCATCCTCATCATACACAATCCATTTTTCAGCATTTCATTATTCGTAAAGTATCAACGATCCTTTAAAATTTAAATACATTATTATATTTAGATTTTTTATATTTATAAATAATGATAATACTTAAAACTTTTACCCACTCTTAAGTCTTATATACTTCAATACTTAACTTGTACTTATAAGTATACGTACTGTGAGATCAAGTCAATTACATTATGCATATGACTAGGCATCATCGTGTCAGGCAATACGAGAAGCAAAAGCAATCGCTCCTCACTCTGCTCATATATATACATTGCCATTGCTACATTAACTACCTCTGTATCTAGTTGTACATATATACGTAATGTAATAACTAATAATGTGTATCTACAGGTGCATAAAAGTTAATATACACACACATAAATTTACCAATACACCCAGCTAAGCCCATTTTTTCTCGCCGGATTATTCCATGACTTAAAGTATTTCAATGCATACACTCAAAGAAACTCAAGTCTCAAGCTTTCTTCATTATATCATCCTCATAATAGACGTATCGTATCATAATTTTCTTGCGTTTATTACAATTTTAAATAAAAAAATCCGCAAATCTTTTTGGAATTTTAATAAATCAATTTGTTTGGCTGTTGGCTCGCGGCTCAATCATTATAAATTTCTTCATATGTTTCTATTTCAATTATTCCGATGTTAATGGAGAAAATTTCCTTTAGCTAATAAAACAAAATTAAACAGTGGAACTGTTACTATTGTGCGATGGGAAATCCCTTGACTCTCTAGGCTGCCCTAAAGGATATATGGCTGCATTGCTCGCTAAGTTGCAAAATGGCGTGAATTTAAGTCTATAATTATTTATTTATTTATTTAATTTCAATGCCAAAATAGTATAGCCAAATGGCAAAAGTATACAAAAGAAATTTATAATTAAGTACACGTATGAATAATGAAGATATAAAATTTCAAAATTTTACACTGTTAAAAAAAATCTTGAACCAAGAATAGTATTTTGAAGAAAATGATTTTTTTTAATTAAGAGAATAAATTCTTGAGTTAAAAAATTATTATTGATTTAAGTAAATTTTTCTTGTCTCAAAAATTTATTTTCTTGACTCAAAAAAGTTATTTTCTTCAAAATGGTATTCTTTGTTAAAGATTTTGGCTCTTAAGTCAAATTAATTTTTTTATCAATGTAGATACTAAGAAAAATCGTTTTTCTTAAATTTGGAATGTATAGTAATGATAAATACAAAAAAGTAAAAATTTGAATATAAAAATTAAAGAGTTAAACTCAGTGGTGCAAAGTACAAAAAAATATGAAAATTAAGTTAGCCGACATTCAAAAATTAAAAAAATTTTTTTTATTGAAAAATTGTCTACAAAAAAAAGAAAAAAAAATTGTCAGTCGTTAAAAACTTGAAAAACTAAGTGCAATTTTTAAAAAATATTTTTTTGTTCTAATTTAATTATTAAAAAAAAATTAAAAACGTCGGCTAACTTTAGTATCATCAAGAAATGACTCAAATTTTTTATTACAAATCTGTTACTTTTTTTTTATCATTTTTTATTTGTATATTTACCTACTCGAGTAATTATGAAGCAATTGATGTAATCTGAATTTATTACTTAATTTTTTTTTGGTTATCTTGTCATCACAAAAATAATTTAAGAATATAATTACTTTGTTAAAGATTATTACCCTGTTAATGGATGCGGATGTTGGATTTGTAAATAAATAAATAAATAAATAAAATGAATGACAGAAGCCAATAATAATTACCGGTTCCGTGGGATCCTAATAGAAAAACGGGGAATGAATTTTTCACACATTACCGCAATTATGGCGCAAAGAAATGTAAGCCACGGCCATCTTTGCGAGGGAGCCAAGGTAACACGATCGAGGGTGATGGGTTTATATGTATATAAGAGATGAAAACCCTATATCGTGTTCCTTATGTTCCACAAATGGCTGCCTGGTGTTGGTTACAGGCATCAGCCATCTTTGTGACTTTCTTTGCGTGCTTCCTTTCGTACGGCTTTTCGTTACGGGCTCTTTCTCTCAATATTTTTATCAAGACACATAATAGTTACAATAAAAAAATCAAACAATTGTACGTGTGTCGGATACAATATCCGATCTATAGACAGTTACCTGTTATTTCACGGGAAAAACTCTTTTGTTTGATTTTCATAACGATGTAAACCGATTTGTTACACACACCGCTCAGACTGGGTATAAGTACTCAGTTCAACCTTTGCTTTCTTTGCTTCCCTATTTGTGTTTGTATTTTTAGGTTCATATTTTTATTTTTAAATGTCAATCCAGCTCTACGTTTAGTTCTTATGTATGTGCTCTTTCCAACATTATACATTCCGGTGCTTTTTCATTATTTTTCGAGGCATTGTTGCTGCCAGAGACGGATATTTTCAAATCGTTGTCCAGGCACCGTTCCAAGGTCATTAAAAAAAAACTAAAGGTATAATTTATGTCTGACATTATATTGTCGGATATATTTTATTTACCCTCATGATAGTCGCTATTATTTTCAGGAATTTTTTTACTAGCTAAAATATTTTACTAAGTATTAAAAATTTTTAATTAATTTATAAATACTTGATTTATTATTTAATAAATTTATTTAAAAATAAATTTAACTATTTATAAAATCATTAGAAAATTTTTAAGAACTATCTAGGCTATTGATTGAGAAATTCACAATATAACTTTGAAAAAAAAAAAAAAATATAAAAAGGTGTTCCACTTTGTACCATCCTATTTCTCGGGCCGAGTTTCTTACATCTCGAAACAGACCAGCCGTAGAACTAAACAGTAAAATGACTCCGGGTAACAAAAAGCGATGCACAAAGTACTCGAAATAATTTCCTCGTATAGAAATACGTCTATACATAACTATTCGTACTTTGTGTAGGATAGTCAAAAGAAGTGAATAGAAATCTAAAAAAATCCACATTTATCTACATAAAAAAAGCATCCCTCGAGTAAAGAAGCCTACGAGACCTACGCTATGAAATACTTAAGGCTTGCTTTGTCCAACATCCAACTATCGATCAAACCCGAATAATCTTCCCAAACAGACTGCTCACCAGACTATATAATAATAGTGCAGCAGAACTATACCTGGAACTCCAAGAAGAACTGTTCAGAAGAACTACACTCTAGCGAGTGCATAATTAACCAAGAAGAATATTTATTATAAAAAATCACTCGTCTATTAAATAAACTGAATAGAAATTAATGTCAATTGAACGAAAAAATCTTGAACCAAGAAATTTATTTAAAATTTTCCTGAAAAATTTTTTATGATTAAAAAAATTTACTAGCAACCTTGCAATGACTTTTGTTAAATTGCAATGTACTTTCTTAAATATTGACGTTTTTAAAGATATAAGCTCATTTTGATGTTACAGTCATCAAGAGCTTTCATTTGAGTACCAACATGCATTTTTGATATATATTTTTCATATATACATATATATAATATATATTTTAAAGATATAAGCTCATCTCGATGTTACACTCATCAAGAGCTTTCATTTGAGTGCCCACATGCATTTTTGATATATATTTCATATATACATATATATAATATATATAAATATATAAAATATATGAAAAATTGATGTGGGTACTCAAATGAAAGGTCTTGATGAGTGTAACATCGGGATGAGCTTATATCTTTAAAAATGTCAATATTTCACAAGATATAAGGTCATTTCTTAATTATGTGTCTAGAAATAGAGCATTTTCGAATGCAGCCTAAATGCAACCAGAAAAGGCACAAATTCAAATCAAGACCTTTGCAATGATAGAAAATTTTGCTTATTCTTTTAATAATAAAGATTATAAATTTTTTTTTAAATAAAATTTAATTATAAATTTTTGGGAGGTAATTTTGGGCGTAGATTTTTGATCAAGCGGGGAGGGGTGTCAGTGCATCATATATTATATATCATATGCACATGTATATGGATGAGGAGGTAAGAGTGTACCAGTAGGGTGTATAGGGTGGCAAATGCGGGACAGGGGACACATAAGTGAAACAGGATAAAATGAGTGAGAAAGTTTAAGTGCTGAAGAAGGAAGACTTGAAGCGGGTTGACGCGGCCCGGCGATTGGTCGACGACACCCTCTCGCGAGCACGTGGGCGTGCATACGTGTTGTGTATGCACGCCGTAGAAACTGCATGTATAATATTCTACACACGCTGCACTAGTATGTAATGACGTGCGCTTTGACACGTTTGTGCGCACGGCGCGATTTGAGAGAACGAGAACGAGAGCGTACAAGTAAACCAAGCAACCAGCAAGGCAGTCAGGCAGCACAGCCTGAAAAAAAAAAAAATAAAAAAAAGAAAATAATAATGAAAAGGGAGAAAAGCTCGTGTGCTCGTATGCTCGGCAACCAGCCGGAGGGGTGGAAGTCATTCTCTTCTTCTTAGCCTTTGTTTACCTTGCCCGATCATTAAAATGGCTGCCATATCAGAGATTTCTCATTGGCTGACGGCGTCTACTTTACACCCCGTCGTACAATCGTCAACGACTTTTCCTATTCCTCTTACTGATGTTGATGCTGGGTGCTCGTAATAATACACAACACGCAACACCATCCAGCCTTTTCACTGACTACCATCTCACGCTGCGAGGATATAAGCCTTGTCATCGAAAATATATTTATAATTTCAAACTACGCTGATGACAATCATCTACATCTGCTCTCGCTCTGTACACTCATAGAAAAAAAATTAAGTAAATAATTTTTAAGAACTTCATCTTCTTGATTTAAATACAAAAAATTCTTAATCCTAAACAAAAAAAAAATTAACTTTAATCAAGAGAAAAATTCTTGAACCGAGAAAATAATTTTGAAGAGTTTCATTGTCTTGAATCAAAAGAAAAATTTTTAAATTAAATAAAATTTAATTAAGCAAAGAAAAATTTCTTAGTTTAAAAATTTCTTTACTCAAATTAACACTGAAAAAAATTAAAAGAATCAAGAGAAAAATTTTCGAACCAAAAAAATAATTTTGAAAAGTTTCATGGTCTTAAATCAAGACAAAAAATTCTTGAATTAAATAAAATTTACTTAAACCATGAAAAATTTCTTAGTTTATAAATTTTTTACTCAAATCAACACTTAAAAAACATTAAATTGAATCAAAGGAAAAATTTTTAAACCAAGAAAATAATTTTGAAGAGTTTTATTACCTTGAATCAAGACGAAAAATTCTTGAATTAAATAAAATCTACTTAAACTATATGAAAAATTTCTTAGTTTAAGAATTTTTTTGATCAAATCAAGAAGCTTTAATTCTTTAAAATTATTTACTTGTTTCAAGTAAATTTTATTTTCTGTGAAGAAGATCAAGTTCTTGAAAATTATTGACTTGATTCAAGACAATATAAAATCTTAATAATAATTTATTCAGTTCAAGAATTTTTTTCTTAATTCAAGTTTATTTTTTTTCTGCCCAAAAAAAGCAAACTTCTTGCACCCAGAAAATTTTAAGGAAGACAAAAGTTATTTTGGAGCAAGAAGAACTTTTCAATCTTCCTTAATATTTTCTTGAGCCAAGAAAATTTACACTCTAGTCTAGAATTTTTTTTTTTCAGTGGGTATATTGGTTTTCTCGATTGTATATTGGTTATTGGTACATACGGTTTTTAATGTCTTGATATCTAAAAGTCAAATCTTATGATACATCATGATCATGACTGAATAAAATTTTATAGAGATTATATTTTCTAAGCAGACATTTTCTTCCCATAATATAATAAGCGTCTTTATTAATATTATTATTATTATATTGAGACTGACGAACTAAACATACTTCCCATCGTTCTACTTATCAACTAACATATTTATAAACTCAAAATATGTACAGTTACAATTTGTAATAGTGATGGTTGATGGCAGTGATTTTAAAAATTTTATTGTTATTGGTACGGGTAATATTGTGATTGGTTTATAAATTACTGGGATATATGCCGTAATATTAATCACAATAATTCGTTTTTGAAATTTAAAATATGCATCGGCTGACTCCCACACGTTAATACTCAACTAATATAAATAATACAACGATACCTGCTCTAAAATTCCTTTTTTTAAATACATTTAAATACGATTACCCGGAGGAAAGAGGGAAAGGCTCTGTGTACACTCGGATTCTACGCAATACCGCGGTATAGAGTCGGTAATTAAATTTGATAAATTTATTTCCACTGAAAAAAATATACGTTAATTCCATTTCAGGCAAACGGATTTCGTTTTATTCCATTTCATTTTATTTTATTTATTTATTTTTAAATTACCATGTATATGTTTGGTGTACGACACATGTATCCATGTCGCCGCGATATATATTACGTCGGCCGCGTGTTTGAACTGCATTCCGAAATCAAGGCCTCTAACACCCGTCGTACTTTTTTTCTTTGTTTCAGAAAAAAATATTCTGGATGTTTTTTTCTTTTAGAAAAAAAAATTTAAGATTAGTTGTTTTAAAAATTTTGCTACCAAGTATAAGAAAATGGAGACGCTCCAGAGTGGGTGCAAATTTTTTAAAAATAAAAAAAAAGAAACTCTTTAAAATTATTTTTCTGGTTCAAGAATTTTTCTCTTGATTCAAGTTAATTTTTTTTTCAGTGCAATAATATTTAAAAAAAATTTATGTAAAGTTCAATTAAAAAAAAAGCTCGTTAAATCACAAAACATTGAAAAGAACAGCAAGGAATAGTGTCGGTATTTTTCAAAAAAATACTTGAGCCTTAGTCTTGTTTTTTTCTTGGCGAATCAAGTCGGCAGAAGGTCTCGTCGACGAAGAATAAGTAGCCAAGGCTCAGGAGAAAGATCCGTAGTGTCAAGTACGTATATGTATAGGGTCCGGGATCGGATAGTCCGGAATTTAGCAAAATAACCAAACGGAGAGCGATTGTCTGTGTATAGATCGCCGCGTTGCCTTATTCCTATGACTATCGGCTAGGACTATCTCGGCTTGGGTGCTCTTAATACAAGTAAGGTAGACGAATGCGAATGCGGAAAGGTGGACGAGTTCACGCAAACACTACACGTGTTACACGAATAGAATGAGAGCCGGGGACCAGAAGCATACACATAACACCGGCTCAATCCTCAATCCTCCTGGACTTACCTCTCTTATTCTCGTTTCGTGTCGACTGGTCGTCGCGACTTGGCAGGTAGTCACTCTCGATCGAATGCTTCTACTGCTATGCTGGTTTTGCTGGTGCTGGTCAAGGGAACCAAATAGACGTTCACGTTTCTCTCCGTCCAAACATTTTCTGAACCGTCATCATCTTTCTCTTTCCTTTTTCTACTCTTTTTTCGGAGAGAAGGTTCAACTCCACACATGCTCACTACACCTCGCATTCCTCAATGCTGAATCGATAAATATATTTAATTATTAACATGGATTATACATGGAGATAAAATGTACCGACGATGTTACACCACAAAAACCAGTCATTACTATGCACCACGGTGACTAAAAACACCAATGCTATTGTGTTGCTCGGTAAATTTTACTACTTTGGAGTAACAAGCCGGAATTATTTTAAGCTTAATCAAATTTTACTTTGATTCAAGCTAATTTGATAAATAAAGGATTACCTTGGTGTGCGAGCTAGAAAATTTTTGTTCTATAGGATTCAGCTGGATTATCAATTGTACTCTGAAAAATAAAAAAAAAATAAGGTTACTTTAGTTAATAATAAACTAGCACTATGTGACTGCCGTGAATTATAAACTATAAATAAAAAATTTTGCTTTATTAAATAATGACTTTTGTTATATTGCACTGTACTTTCTTAAATATTGAAGTTTTTGAAGATATAAACTCATCTTGATGTTACACTCATCAAGAGCTTTCATTTGAGTATCCACATGCATTTTTGATATATTTTTCATAGATACATATATCTAATGTATATAAATATATGAAAAATTGATGTGGGTAATCAAATGAAAGGTCTCGATGAGTGTTACATCAGGACGAGCTTATATCTTTAAAAATGTCAATATTTCACAAGATACAAGGTCATTTCTTGATTATGTATCTATAGAGATAGAGCCTAAATACCATAATAAATTGACTATCAGTGAGAATGAACACAAAATTTTTCTTATTCTCTTAAAAATAAATAAAAAAAGAGCGCTCTTGTTGAATTTATTATATTTGAAGGTGTACGAGCCGTTGAATCGTTGGGCATGGCAGAGATTGGTGTGTCAAGTTTAGAATTTTTTTATGCAGGTGCTACAACAGACTAGGGGGAGCTTAGCTTATAGTACAGAGGCCCGAAATCGAATGGGAATAGCAATACCACAAAGCGAGTTGCTTTGGGAAAAAAATAAAAGACGAAAATGATGGAATACGAAAGGGAGTAGTATTATATATGGCGTAAAGCGTATAGGTAAAAACGCATGACGACCGGCGATGAAAGTGCCGGCTGACCAGCGCACGCCGCCCAGTAGAATAAAAGCCAAAAGGCAAAATAATAGGAGATAGAATAACTAAACCCAGAGATTCCAATATTTAAACGACGAAACTATGGACTGGCTACGGACACTGAAATGCGGAATTGCTCAAAAAATACCGGGTCGCAGTCCGTTCGGGCATCCCAGACTGCTATTTTCAGTCGTAAAAATATACGTCTGTATAGCGAGTTTAGCCTGTGGCCTCTGGTAAAACGAACCGAATGCTCCTCTTCTTCCGATTATCCATTAACGACGATTAGAGTTATTGTCTGGAGTCGCTCTAACCTCTACTCGCTGGGATTTGGACGCCCCAAATTTTAACAACAACCCCAGTAGCCATGTATTCATCACCAATTCATATTTTTTACTCCAAACTCTTCTTCTGTATTTAATTTTTGCTTACTTCTGTCTGTCCTCTTATTGCGAATCCCTGCCGCTGCATGGGAACAACAAAATCCTCCTGGTAAAAATATTAATTTTTATTATCACACATACATTCCTATCCTGCGACTACTTGGACTCTCAGCCAACCTAAAACTACTATATTTTATACATATACCTATATGTATTTATATTATACATGCTGTATATGTGGTATTGTGTATGCCGTCGAGAGTCAGACTCGTTATTATTATTTTCCATCAACGGGCAGCGCAGAATAACTGCTATACTGGATTGCGGCCGCGTGAGAAATTATCTCAAATTCTCTCATCGTATTTTTATATTTTTATTTTTATTTATTTGTTAGTATTTTTTTATTCTTTCTCTATATTATATATATATATTTATACTTTACTTTCTTATTTTCTGAGCACGAGAGAGCGCAAACGGGATTCGGAAAGTACTTGCCCGCCGGCTATCGCTAGATAATGAGCATTTTAGTAATTATATACTGTATTTACATTTATTTTAATCCTCATTTTAATTTTCCATAAGCTTATATATAAGCTCAATATTTATTTTAAATTCACTAGATCAGAGTATACTGGAACAAATATGACCACTGTTTAGGATGTTATCGGATTTTAAAATCCAAAAAAAAACAAGGTGGTCTTCTTGAACAGGAAAATGTCTCAAGGCGTAAGTAATTACCGAGGATAATTTTTTTCACGGCCACCTAGGCTCATTGTTCGGTCATTGGGTCAGTAGGAATAGACCAGAACTCACATATTTCTGTTAAAAATTATTACAAGGACGAAGTTTAAGAATTTTCATCGGCTACACTGATATTTATATATCCTCACTACATTAACCTTTGGATATATTTATATATATATACGGATAAAAATGATGATATGAAAAATCGAAGAATTATTTCATGGTTACATTCCTCGTGCTCAAAAGCCGACAAACGATGTAGCGTAAGGCTCATCTCGAATAATAGAATACCATTTGCCATTGTATATTCACTTTCTCATCCTCCTTTCACTGTACATTTAAATACTGCATATTATTAGTATTAATATATTTGTATTCATATTTGTAATTATTTTCGCACATTGTTATGTCATTAAAGATGGGGATTTAATCCTCATCCTCGGGGAGTGACTCACACAATACAACTCTGTTAAATGTACTCGGAAAAAAAAATGTGTTTCATTAAAATAATTTCGTTTGACGGAAATGCGATTGTACTCTCTGGTACTTATTTAATAAATGGGTTTTTAGAGTAAATACAAATCCTCTTTACTGAATAAATAATTAAATTTTTTCAAAATAGCTTCAATGCTTATAGAAGGATTTATTAACTATTAATAATTTAACTTATTAAATTTTAATAAATATTTGTTAACATAAAACAAATATTCATTAACCAAATAAATATTTATTAAATTGTATGATGTTAAAAAATAATTATTAACAGTTAATAAAGCTTGTTAAATATAAACAAATCCTTCCAGAGTGAAGAATAATTAATTTAAATTTTTTGTTAGCAAAAAGCATTTGCTTGCAACAATATTTTCTATATCTTTTTAAAATCACATTTTTCACCGTCCGAGATCTAGAAATGAATCAGAGAAATACCCAAAGGTCGCAAAAAATATTATTCCTACGAAATATATTCAGTCGCCGGGGTAATTTTAATTTTAATGATATATGTGCATATATATGAAGAATAAAAACACCTCATATCAAATACTTGATACATCCTGATCCTGAATAACACGGCTAGTAATCACATAGTTGGAAACAATTTTTTTCGGCCTTGGAATACGCAAACATATATTAATGGATTACTCTTCCTCAATGAAAAATTCTTGAATTCGCATTCTTTAGCATCAGTTGAGTATAGACTCCGTATGTTTGTCGAGGTCATACTGAACCCCATGACCTCGAACCGTGTAAACTCACTTCTTCTTTCTATTTATTTTATTACGGACTTCTTTCTGCCGACTCGAACAAAGTAAAGTGACGGAGTTATAGAAAAAAACGCTCGAAAACTAATCCACTCGACTACAAAATTTATAATAAATGTATTTATAATAATACCTTATATTATACTACATTATTGACGATACTCGTAAATTTTTTCCCCTTATACGTACAACTATGGACATACATAGTTGAGAAGAGAACCTGGTCCTGGATCAGGTATAAGCCATACATAATAATAATAGACATATATATATATATATATATATATATATATATATGCATTGTGGAGATGAATCATTCGAGTCCGCTGAATGGACTAACTGCGTCTGACTGCGGAGCTAACAAAACTTGTTGAGTATAGGTACAGTCTTGTACAGGGGAACAAAAGATTCACTGCACCTGCCGAACACACTCTATTTCTGCTTTTACCTTTCCATCTGACTGTCTTCATAATCCCTATCCATACAAATATAAATTTTGAAATAGAAAAAAAAAAACTACAAATATAGATATGTTGAATGGATCAACAGGCTAATACTAAACTATATAACTAATATTGTATTAACCAAAAATCAAGAGCGAGTCAAAAAAGCAACTTTTGTCACTTATAGAGCCAACTTTTGTATACTTAGGATCTAAGCCACGCATATTTGCGTCTTTACTTATAAGCTTTATGCATTTTCTCAAAGTAAAGCCTGTAAATATATACATTATTTTTTTGAGCACTCACCACTCAATTCAGTCCTCCAACTTACTAAACCACACAAAAGAGATTCACGTGAACAAATATTTGTGATGCACTTTCATTTCGTCGCAGTGGTTAATATAAAGTTTTACTCTACTTAAAGTTGTCCTTACTTTGTATTATTTTTTTCACCAAACTTCAATACAATATACTGAAAATTTGGACTGTAAACAGACGTATTTTTAGTGAGATAAATTATTACCCAGTGACTTACATTGAGATCTTTAAATTGTCAGCAAGCTTTTCTTCGCCAGACTTAAACCCTTTAGTTTTACCGTCTCATTTTTTATTTCTTAAGTATTTGGTCCTTTGGACTGAGTGTAGGCAGGCGAGTGGTCCACTCGTTTAATTCTCAACGGCGACCCGGGCCAACAGGCTCAGTACGAGATGTATATCGAACGGATCGAAGGTCAGCAATCGAGAGTATCTATACTACCGAGCTGCCCGAGTTTCTTTGAGAAAGATTTAAAGATGCTGGCTTAGGCTGGACGCTCTATACTGGTTTATCCAGAAACCGTGACTCGATTTTATTATTTAAAAGTCTGACAACCGACCAATATTGTACACAATAGTAAGCTTAATCCCTTTAGCCATTCACATTTTTATACGTCTGTTACTATTTTTTACCGGTGAGTCTATTAAAATGTACTTATGCTATATTCACCAGGACAATTCAATCTGTGAGCCTTTCTTGTGGACAATAAATTTTGCGAAATATATTTTTTAAGAATTTTTTTTACTAAAATAACGGAGGAATCTTTTGCCTTTTATAGCTCTATTTTTCTAATTACTAAGCCTGGCAATTAACGCAAGATTAATGATCTCTAAATCACCTTTTTTGGAGGAATTAGACCTCGAAAAAATAGTTTTCTTTAAAAATTTAGGCGACGGCTGACTAAATGTTCCGGTTTTTCGAACCCCTGCATTCAAGGCCCCATTTTTTTTAGTTCATGGTCATGTTTCTCACTCGAGGATCAACTAAACTAATATTTAGAAATAATATATTATAAGCTTTTATACCCATGTAATTTCAATGATAAAAAAAACAACTTTTTTTGGTAAATCCTGCTATGAATAATTTTTTTCCAAGTCCCGTAATTTCTAAGTTAGGAAGAAATAAATCTCCATTACAAATCTTTAATATTATTAATTGAGCATATCAAGCCTAAAAATTAGAAAAAATTTTCTTTATCAGCATCTGATCCTATTTACTATTAAAAAAAAAAGTTTGTAACTAATTTTTTCCAGATGCAATAAGCAATAAAATAATTTGTGATTTGGAAATTGAACATCTGCTTGTCTACTAATAAAAAAATGACTCTAAAATTTTTTTCAAGTTTTTATATGTGGAATTTTGTTTAAAATTATTTTTCATGTTTGTAAAGTCATCGTAAGTTTCCAAAACAAAAATAAAGCGGCAGAGTACATCTGACATGTCAGCTAGTAAACAGCTAGCATGAAGAAAGAGAAGCTATGTACTAATATGCTTTACCCAGTTTACAGTACTCGGTAAAATGTATAATAACAGACTTACCTGGTACAGTACCCGCGAATAAGAGACAAAGAAAAAAGAGCGGTAGCGACGGCGCCCAGTTAAGTTCGATAGGTCTCGTCGTACGTTAGGCGAACTAATGACCAACATGACTGCGCCCGTGGGCTGATACCGGTTTTATTCGTCCAGCACCAGGATTCAAGTTCAGTCTCATTCTTAAACAATGCCCAAACATTTTATTCACCAGTTTCTGGTCTACGATCTGTAACATGGGCTGCGGACACTTAATACTTCATGTAATTGCATTTGAACCTGGAAAATAAAATATCAAAATTAATTTAGCTGATATTTGATAATTTTGAGAATTTTTTTAACAAAAAAATCATTACAAAAATAAATTATTAAAAAAATTGACATGTAGAAATTTAAAAATGCAATTTTTATGAAATAATTTTTTAGAACAAATTTTTTTGTTAAAAAAAATTCTCGTGACAATTAAATTTAATGTCATAAATAAATAAAAATTAATTTAGCAGATATTTTTCAATTTTAAGAATTTTTTTAAGAAATAAATTATTTTAAAATAATTTTTTGGAACAAATTTAATGTCATAAATAAATAAAAATTAATTTAACTGATATTTGATAATTTTTTTTACCAAAAAAGTCATTGCAAAAAAAATGTTTAAAAAATTGACATGTAGAAATTAAAATTGCAATTTTTAAAAAATAATTTTTTGGAAAAAATTTTTTTGATAAAAAAAATTCTCAAGTGACAGCTAAATTTAATGTCATAAATAAATAAAAATTAATTTATCAGATATTTTATAATTTTAAGAATTTTTTTTAACAATTAAATTATATTTAAAAAATGGAAATTATTTAAAAATAATTTTTTGGAACAAATTTAATGTGATAATTAAATAAAAATTAATTTAGCAAATATTTGATAATTTTTTTAATAAATAAATTATGTCAAAAAAAAAAAATGATAATTATTTAAAAAAATAATTGGAACAAATTTAATGTCCTAAAAAATGAGTTAGCAAAAAGTAAAACAAGATGGCGGAGTGAATATTTACTAATACCGCTCTGGACAACAATGTAACTGTCAATGTCTTATAAATCCATATTCATAGAACCTGGAATCGTTTGCTGACGCATAATATATGCAAACGTTGATCGTATAATCTTTTATTGTCGATTGGTGGAACGCAGCGAGCTAATTGACTGCTAGCTCTGGCAGTTTACAGGGTAAAAGTTTAAAACGTGAGTGGTAAAGTATAAGAAAAAAAAGAGTGGAGAGTTGAGAATTGAGAATCGAGAGTAAGAGTTAACTCTGATGCCATGCTAGAGTCTCAGTTCTGACTGCATGAGTTTCTGTTAAGTCAGATAGAGTCGAGAGTTGAGAGAGTCTAGAGAGGGAAAAACTTTCTGTTATGTGTAGTACTTATCTTTCAGTTGTGCGAGTCCGAGTAAGAGAGAAAAACAGAATAAACGTTTTCCCCTTCCCGACAGTCTTCTTTTTCAAACTCGGGAGAGTTCGTCCGCGCTCGGGTTTACTCGGGCCGTCCTGAGGAGCGAACGCGCTTCGGGACTCCACTGTGCTCGCTGTGCTGGCAGACGCGTACGCGACTTCGGACGGGCGACAGTTGAAACTCAATTCTGGTTTTAATGTAACGTCAAACTTTATAGCGTGAAGTTGCCTTTAAATTTAAATATAAATTAAAATTTTTGAATTTAAAAATTTTCGCGGGTTTTTTTTTTCGTCGTTTAAAATCATGAAAAGCGGCTTTATGTTTTTATAACCGACAAATTGAACAGTAGGAGTGAATTTAAAAAGAAAATTTGAATTATAAATTGAAGAATAATAAAAAATCAAAGATTTAAGTGAAGAATAAAATTAGTGTGTAGGTGCTTAGCTTGAGGTGAATTGAGTTGAGTGAGGTGCTAGTTGACGCGTGTGAACGGAAGTTGAGAAACGAAAAATAAAAAATCTTAAAGTTAAGGTGGGGGAGTGAAGGGCTTGTCTTGTTTCTCGGATAGTGTGAATAGCTGGTATGCTCTTTGGTGCCCAGTTAAAACTTGGATAATAATATAAAGGGAGAAGAAATAAAAATAAAAAGTAAAACAACTGGAGAATAGAGTGCAAAATCATGCCAACTGATCTTGGATACTATACTAGCTTTTTAAGTGTGTGATTCTCACGGATTTAACGCGTGTTTGTCTCTTTATCTCCTCTTTTATTAAAGTAATACATTATTACTATTACTATTAAAACTATTGTTATTGTTTTGTTATCGCACTTGTAACTAATCTTATCTATCTAATTCAACAAGGCTGACCGGGGAAATGCTAAGTACTACATACTTCCGGCATGTCGAGTCCAGCGATCACCAGTAAACGCTCCTTCGTAGCCAGCGAATTAAATCCTAAGAAGTTTGAATTTACAAATTACTATTTGTTGAGCGTTGTCCAGCTCCAGACTATGAATAATTCTGAAAACAAGACCAATGATAAACTCGGTGTCGGCCAGTGAGAGAGACAGCCCTGGGAGGGTCGAAAAAAATTGGATTACTGTGAGAGTTATTATTATTTTTATTTTATTGTTATTATTACACTGTTGATTTTTTTTGATAAATTTTTGGTACTTCTGGTGTTTTGTAGTGCTACACTGAGTGAATCCAGGGATAAGATAGAGCGATACGGAGATAGATGTCGGAATAATCTATCTGCTGGTGAAAAGTGCCGGTGGTTGTATATTGTGCGAGTTTATGGTGATAGCAGTGACACCAGAGGTGTGCGTGGTTTATAGCGGCAGCTTACAAAGATTCTTATGATCCCTCGTCGTCGTCGCCGTCGTAATCATCGTAGGCTTTGTTACGATGGTTTCTCCTCCATCCTTCGTCACTCTGGTTTTGCTCGTATGCCTTCAGACGGTTTTACTCTCCACTGTCAGCAATTGCGCTAAAACAAGCAATATGTACTGGAATACCACCAACTCGATGTAAGTTTAGAGAGATTTTTATTTATTGGGAATTTTTTAGGGAAATTGTCGTTTTTTTACGCGACCGGTCAAGGGGATTTTATTTATCTATTTGGTGAATTTTTTTCTAAGCTCCAGAATTATTTTAAATATTTTAGAGTTAATTTTTTTTTTTTTAGTGTGAAAGTTTCAATTTTTTTGGTAACTATTTTCAAAAATAATTACACAGTAAAAAATTTTGTGTTAAAAATTTTTATGTTAAATATTTAACACTTTTTTGTGTTGATTTAATAGAATAAGTGTTAAATTTACACATAAAAGTCAATAAGTTTTTTGACTCAATGACACAAAATTTTTTATTGTGTGGTTTTAAAAAATTGAATTTTTAATTTCTAAATTTCAATTTTTTTTTGCCACAAGTTGTTACAAAAATTTTAAAAATAATCAAATATCTGCTAAATTAATTTTGTAATTATTTACAAATGGGGTCAAACCTATTTTTGGCTATATCTAAGTGAAAAATTAACATTTGCAAATTTTTTTATTCATCTCCTTTTTACGGTGTATTTATGATGAAAAATGTAAAAGAAAAAGAAAATTTTTATAGTTTTGTTGCCTTCAAAAGTTGGAAAAAATTTTGGCTCATGTTTTTGGATTAAATTTCTATTTTATCTTTTTTTGAAAAGTACATGAAAAAAACGAGCAATTAAAAAAAAATGAATATCACAATTTTCTAAAAATTTTGATAATCAATTTTTTTTAATTCATTTTTTGATGTATTTTTCAAAAAAAATTATCAATAATGTCAAATAGAAATTTCGTTCAAAAAAATGAAAATTTAAATTTTCGCAAACGTCAGTAATTTTATTTTTTAAGTGATTAAAAAATATGTATTTTAATATTAATTTAAAAAATCTTAAAATGCAATTTTTAAAATCATTAAAACAATTTATTTAAAATTATCTTACGTTTGCTAATTTATTGAGCTGTCGAAATATTTAAAAATAATTTTAATGAATTTTCTAAACCACTCGGCAAATTTCTCTAACAGAGAAACAAAAGAAAAACAAAGTAATCCAATCTCTCCTAACAATTAATTCCTCTGTAAAAAAATTCCAATGAAAGTAATTATCAGAGAGAATTAAAATAATCCACAAGAAGACTATAAACGTTCTGGATAATTTACAAAGCTATCACGTAACATAAATAAAGATATAAATGTTATATTATATTGTTTATATATAGAGAGATAAAGTAATGAGAATCGCGGTGACTTTAATGCTCGGAAAAACAGCTAAGCGTTCAGGTATATCTCCATTTTATTCTACAAAAGTGCTACAAGTTTTATCGTCATTCAATCTCGAATTTTTATGTTAAACAGTTAAAGTTAACATAAATATAAATATGAATGGATATTAAGAAATAAATGTATAATGTATTTATATACAATTATACAGCAAAAGTATGTGTGTATAGAGAGATTTTTGATAAGTTTTCTAATAGTAAAAGCTTGAGTACTTGATGGCTCTATTTTCCATCTTACATCTCCCATCTACAATCTGTCGATAGTAATTTATAGACCAAGCTTGATAGTTGAGCATTAATTCAGTAGTGTCTGAATTATTTTTGTGTGGTCCTCTTATAGTTATCTGCTCGCCCACAATCTAATACCGGAAGCTAAATCGTAACGGGAGTACACGTACTAATATTTTATAAAATATATAATAGACACTTGAACTAAATATAATACTAGTTACCAGTTATAGTTACAAGACCGTTCCATAGATCACTTGTTATCGCTCATTTCATCTGTATATATTTAAAAACTAAACATTGTCGATATAATAAAACACATGAATTTTCTAATTATATTTTTAGTTACGCGAACGTGACATACGGGTTTTCTCTCTATATAATTTAAGTAGAAAGTCGCTTTAACCTTTTTAGATCTACCCCATTATGTTTGACACGATAATAATATATTTCAATTTTATAATTTGTATCAAAACATGTAGTTATTTGTATTACACGCTCATTGTTAGTTTACTCGTTCCACCTTTTTTTTCTGACAGTCATCCTCAAATTTCGTGACACCTTCAAATTAAATGAGATCGACAAAATTATTTTAAATGTGTGTATATACTTAAGTATATCTCACATTTTAAATTAAACATTTTAAATTAGCCTTAAAGGTAAAAGCCTGTTTTTTTTTTTTTTCTTACACAACTTATTTTTTCATACAACTTTTAAGAGCTTGCTAAAAATGAATTTTCACTGGCGCAAATAGGTCAAGCCTTTAAATTTTGCTATTGCTCTTCGTGTACAGCGTTTATACTTAACTTAGAAAGCAATTGAGACTATCGGGATCGGGATTGTGAGCTCGAGGCGTCTCGAAACTACCATTATGTAAAAAGCATAAAACTCTCCTCAGTACGGTCCGGTATGGTATGGTATGATATGCTCGATCTCCCCCAAAGACGGGATTGGGATTAATAATTCAAAAAAGTTCATTGTACTGCACCCTTGAATCTCCTAGAGTAAAATCTGTAGAATCATTTCTCTTTTATTTTTTAGGTTCATCATGACCATGATTATGATTATGATTATGATTATTATTATTATTATTATTATTATTATTATTATTATTAATATAATGCATGAAGACCCGGAGCGGGCTGTTAATTCATTTTCATTATTTTTTACTTATCATCCTAAATAAATTAGAGATTCCCTGTTAAATAAATTCGATGGAGATGAAGATGGAGCTCTCATCTGTCAAGTAAAATATAAATACAAAGAGCCCGGTTTTTCTAATCGAATAATTGATTATAATTTGAGAGAGTAGAGAAGACTCAAATAAATTATCCTAATGGACGTGCTCAAGTCCTCTCTTGATACGCATTTGTACCGTTATCCACATATAAATATTATCTGGTCCCTTACTTATATATGTGTGTAAGTAGCGTACAGGTATAACGCAAATGTTTCGTTTGGAGATATTTTTTCTTACGAATTTGGACGTGGACCATATCTCATAAAAGAGGTAAGCCCCTAAGGGCCCGATGGAGTACAGTCGCATATCGCTGGTCGCCGATGCGAACATTAACCGCTTCCTTGTTCTGGCATCAAGCACTCCAATCGACGAAACGGCCCCACGATCCACGATCCACCTTGAGGACGAGATCCTCTGGGCTCTGGGCTCGGGTGAGCTCTCCTCTCGAGACTTAACCGAGACTACATGATGTTACACCTCGGCCAGACATTTTTCACCGGTTCTTTTAAACCTGCTCTGAAACAGTTGTTATTTATCACGAGATCCATCATCACTATACCTACATTTCTTCCGGGTCTGATGGTATACACGGTTTTAAAAAATGAAAAAAATTCAAGCTTTTTTTTAATGTATACGGCATTTTATACCAACACCCTTCATTTTTACTACATTAAATTAATCATTTTTTGAAATTTATCCGCCTTATTCTCATCTTCAGGCTCATTCGCGTCCGGGCTAAAGCCAGCTCCGAGTTTTCATCTTCATCTTCATCTTGCTCCAAGTACTTATGTACAATCCATGCTATTATCTGATCCAATCATTTTGGGTTTTTATTATTTATCGAGGGTTTCACCTGTTTATTCGACAAAATTCAAACTGGAGTGCTGTATTGAGGGATTAAGAACAGTTGGGTTTTTGGAGGTATCAGGGTGAATTTTAATATTTTTATTTTTGGAGAAATAAATTGGAAATTTTATTGTTTTAAAATGGAATTTTTATAAATTGTGTTGGAGATAAATTTTAAGAGTATAAACTAATTTTTAGATTTATTTTTTTGCTCTACAAAAAATGATAAAATTTCTTTTTTTATTTTTTTAGTTCAAAAATTTTTCTCTAAAATAAAAAAAATTTTTTGATCAATACATTTTGCAAAAATAGCACTTAAAAATTTTAATTTTCCGAATTTTTGCTCTGAGCGTCTAATTATTAAAATTTTCCTTGAAAATTCTAATTATAAACTCTTTTTTATTTTTTTTTTTTAAGCTCAAAATACTCCGAAATTCCTTAGCTCGTTCATTTTTTGCTCAAAAAATTTATAAATTATTTCAAAGCACCTCTTCATTTTTTTAATAGTCAAAATGATTTTTTTATCAATACACTTTGTAAAAATAATATTTTTTAAATTGCAATTTTTCAAATTTTTGCTCTGAGCGTCTAATTATTAAAATTTTCTTTCCAAATTCTATTTATAAACTTCTTAAAAAATTTTTTTCAAGCTCAAAATACTCCAAAATTCCCCAGTTAGTTTATTTTTTAGTTTAAAAAATTTTAAAACACCTCTTAATTTTTTTAATAGTCAAAATAACTTTTTACAACCTGGAATCGTTGAAATATTTTCAAAATTTTAATCTAAAATATTCAATAAGAGTAAAATACTGTCTCAGATAATAAAAAATTGTTTAACTACCCAAAAAAAAAAACCATAAAACCATAAAGTACCGTATAAAAGATTGAAATAAAACAAAAAAAACCACAAAAATACATTAGGAAAGATCAAAGTCCGGTATAAATTTCTTCCGAAATCCATAAAAAACCAACACACATTAAATAACTTGAATCATCACCATAATCACTAATAAGTGTGTTTGTAGTGTGATCCTTGAACGTACAGATTTAAGATTTGTCACGTTTTTGATGTTGAGTAATGTGAGTTCTTGTGATGATTGCTGTCACGGACTCGGAACCTAACATTAGCCATTAAAAGTAAGTCTGAGCGCGAGCATATAGCTAAATAATAACACGACGTAGGACAATAAAAAATAAAATAGTTGAAGAACAAGAGCTAGGCAATTTACAAGAGGTTTACTTTCAATTATGGGATATTTAGCCGGGAAGAAAATGGACTAGGAAAAGGAGAGTAGAGGACAGATGTGGTTGCTCTTGGAGAAAAAAATCTGTAAAAAAGAAACAGCTGCTCGTCACATACCCCACTAATACCAATACACCTCCTTAAATATCTTTCATACATAAATACTTATATACATTTATACATTTATACGTATAAATAGGTGCCTACATGCTCATATATAATAGTAATGTACGGTTGAGTTATGTTATGATTCTATACGCCAACGCTGATGATTCCGACAATGTAAAACGTGTCAAATATTTTTTCTATTATTATTTAATAACGCGTTTTTAGCCTAACCATTAGTTGTTGTTATAAATACTGCTTTTTTATTGGGTACTTAAAACAATAAATATTAAATAATTATATTCTTACATTAGATATTTTACTAACTAACCAATCTTGGATAGGAGCACAGCTAAACTGAACGTTGTTATTTAAAGGCTAAATAAAATTAAAGCTAAAGCAACGGTTAGTTTATTCCTGTTAGATGTCCAACAAAAGTTTATTCACTGTATAATTCTCCGAGCAAGGTTGTTTTTACTTCGTTTAAAAGAGTAAATTACATTTACAAGTTGTAAACATAAATATTTAACGTTAATGGGGGTTCACGACCTTGGACCTAAACTTCTCCGACTCTCGGTACACTCGGTCACATTTTTTAGGCTTTCCTTTTTATTTATATTCCGGCTCCCTTTTGGTTATACTTATGCCTTTCTATTGCTTTTACAATTACCATTCCCTACAAATGTTGTTTTTTGTCTTTTTTTTTTTTCGGGTTTTTATTCTCTATTCCTGTCTATTTGGTGGCATGACGCATATCCTTCTCGAGTTCCCGATCTATAAACATGGCGTCATTTGTAAACCGAGGTTACACTAGACATTTGACTCGAGTTCATTCGACTGCGAACTCCGATTCTCACACAACTTGCAAATTTACGTTTACGCTCTACAGCTGGTTTTTTACTTTTTACAATATTTTATTTGACAACTAGTTTTGAAATAGAAAAAAAAATCTATGGTTGGATATTAAAAAATTCTATTCGGTCACACCTGACATAGATAGATAAATTTTTTACAAATATAGGAAATAATAGATAGTAAAGTTAAAATTTATTTTTTAACTCTAAAAAAAAAATAGAAAAATAATTATTTTTATTAAATTTATATTATTAAGAGAATAAAAAAAATTTGTCTCCAGGATAGTCATATGTTAAAATCGGTTTTTTTAATATCATTGCAAAGGTCTTGACTTGAATTTTTGCCTTTTCAAGGTTTCATATCATTCTCACATTAATCAATTTATTATGATATATTTAGGCTGCATTTAAAAATTATCACTCGATAAATAATTAAGAAATGACCTTGTATCTTGTGAACTATTGACATTTTTAAAGATATAAGCTCATCCGGATGTTACACTCATCGAGACCTTTCATTTGAGTACCCACATCAATTTTTCATATATTTATATATATTATATATATGTATATATGAAAAATATATAAAAAATGCAAGTGGCTACTCAAATGAAAGGTCTTGATGAGTGTAACATCAAGATGAGCTTATATCTTTAAAAATGTCAATTATTCAAATGAAAGCTCTTGATGAGAGTAACATCGGGATGAGCTTATATCTGTAAAAATGTGAATATTTTAAAAAGTATAGTTTAAAATAATTTTCTTGCTCCAAAAATTTTTCTCTTGAATTAAATTAAATTTTTTTTGAAACTAAATCTACAAACTTAAAAATTCTTGCGACATAAAACCGGCTACGACAGATAAATTAAAAAAAAAAATCTCGAATATCCTAAATTTTCCAACTTAAAAATCTATTCAAAACTCCAAAAGCCTGCCAGCGGACAACCAATTGTATTTTCGCAACACTCTTGAAACTTTCAAAAGATTATTGATTATATAATTCATTCGAAGCATGAAAAACGTACAATAAGAGGATAATAAAAGAAGAAATAGATGCAAGTAAGCATACCAGGCTTTGGAGAATATATTTATATATTTATATATATAATAATATATAATAATATATATATATAAGAACCGGACTAAAAACGAATGGTCTCGGAGAACTATTCGTTTTTAAATTCTTAAGGATTCGGGTACCTGGGAACTTACACCTATATAATCAGCCGAGTCATTTTTTGTAGTATTCCTCCTGTTGCTCCTTAGGCAACCCGAAGAGATGAGGAATCTCCGGTGTTGGTGTTGGTGTTGGGTGTGTGGGACACGGCGATATAGAAAACGTTAATACATATCAGAATGAAGAATGACGGAGATAAAGAATGAAGATGAAGGGGGAGTAGAATACTATACAATCTAGAGAATGAAATAATAAAATAAAATAAAATAAAGGAAGAGATGAAGGTGGATGGGAGGATAACTACAAAAGCGGGTGTAGTTAACTGTGTTTAGTTGTAGTAGTATTATATGCTATTAATAATAGCAGTGTAGTAGTCGTAGTATCATTCAAACGTCTACAAGTCTACATCCTTCCGAGCGATCGTGATCAAGTCTACCTACGGCTCTTCCAGGTATACGGGTCCATACAGCATATACCTGAGCCAGCAGCTCCACCGATCCTGGAGGCTGCACAGCAGGATAAACTATAGCGGAATTTTTACCCGCTACTCGCTCGAATAACACCAGATATCAAATCCCCAGCTAGATCCATTTTATTCGTACGACACTTGGGACCGACAAACGTCAGCTACTAATTTTATTTTGACCTTTTATTCGAGATCGGGTGATTGATAATTTTAACTATTGTACGCCGGGCCAGACAAAGCGTTAATTTATTGTCATTATCTGAGATTTTGGTAGTGAGATTCAAATTCTTGTTTCGGTATTCTATAGACTACTTTAATTATCATTATTAACTGTCTTTAAATAGAAATTTTAGGTGAAATTCAGACAAGGACTCTCTTAAATTGATTAAATTATGTTGCGCTTTTTTTTTTAATGATTTTTAATTACAAATTTTAAATTTGAATTTTTGAAAATTCTTTCTAGGGTGGAAATTTTTCTTATGACCTAAATTGGAATTATGGCTAAAGAAAAATTGATAGGCACCTTTTTAGTAAATATTTAAATTTCCAATTAAAAAAGTCTCTTATGATTTTTTTATATTCAATATTTAAATCCATAATATTGATTTTAAAATATTAAACAAAATTTTTGAATAAAAAAAATTATTTTTCTAATTTTAAAATTGAAATTATGGCTAAAGAAAAATTGATAAGGACCTTTTTGGTAGATAATTAAATTTTCAATAAAAAAAGTCTTTTATAATTTTTTTATATTTAATATTTAATCCATAATTTTGATTTTAAACTTTTAAACTAAGTTTTTGATTAAAAAGATTGTTTTTCTGATTTTGAAATTGAAATTATGGCTAAAAAAAAAAAAAAACGAGGAAAATTAATGACTTTTTTTGGTAGATTATTAAATTTTTAATCGAAAAAGTCTCTTATGATTTTTTTATATTCAATATTTATTCCATAATATTGATTTTAAAATATTAAACAAAATTTCTGAATCAAAAAAATTTTTTTCTGATTTCAAAATTGAAATTATGGCTAAAAAAACATTGATAAGGACCTTTTTGATAAATAATTAAATTTCCAATAAAAAAGTGTCTTATAATTTTTTTATATTCAATATTTAATCCATAATTTTGTCTTTAAACTTTTAAACAAAATTTTTGGATCAAAAAAATTTATTTGTTCGATTTTAAAATTGAAATTATGGCTAAAGAAAAAGAGATACAGCAAAATTTAAAGGACTTTTCTTATAAAGAATTAAATTTGCTCCAAAAACAGTCTAATAATTTTTCCGTATCTCCAAACTTTAAAAAACTATCAAACAAAAAGAAATATTTATCAGATTTATTATAATTTTTCATAATGGCGGACTGTGAACCGTTTATACGTTTGTTCTTCTTATTATTCACCCTCGGTAAAGTCAGCCTTGTAGATCCCGGGCGATGTGTAAACTACTGACAATAAAAAATTACACGTTTCAAATCGTTAGCTCCTAATTTATTTCATTGTAATTACGAGTAAGTATATGTAATACATTAGTCCCAACAATTATTAGACACACACATACATAATTTCGGTAGTCGTAAAGCCTTGAATAAATTACCCAACAGCAGCACATGTGTTGTTTTCTT
The DNA here is from genome assembly GCA_905319865.3 of Cotesia congregata. Taxonomy (NCBI): domain Eukaryota; kingdom Metazoa; phylum Arthropoda; class Insecta; order Hymenoptera; family Braconidae; genus Cotesia; species Cotesia congregata. The sequence goes on along the minus strand of CAJNRD030001122.1, from coordinate 22,276,105 downwards.
TGTTTTATTATTTAGAAAAAAGTTTTTCGTGTCGGTTGACCACGTGGTATGTGGAAAAGTTTGAGTCCGTTGCAATGTGGGCCGGCTTAAATAAATAAACTCCAGAATAATTTAGATAAAAATTTTTTTAGACTTTATTTTTAGGTCTAAATCAATTGTTGAGTGTTTTCCTTGAAATATTACCGAGCGAAAGAGTATTAAAGCATACAATGGGACGATAACTCGACAAAAACAGAGATGAGAGAAAAATGTTAGTAGATATTGTTCGGCACAAAGATAGAATAGATAGAAGAGATGAACATTACTGTACAGACAGACAGACAGACAGACAGACAGAGATTTGTGTTTATGATGTAGGTGCTGTTCAATGCCGGATTCCCTGATGAGAAAGGATCAAGGTCCGCCATGTGACGTATTAGTACAGGAAAACAACCATCACAAAACAATCGGCTAGATGTTGTTGTAGGGACCAAAGACCGAACCTACCTAGAGCGAGCCCTAAGAAAATACAAGCCCTGTTTTATGTCCCCGTAACTTTGTTGGATATTTTTACACAAATCTACTTGTCAAACCTGTAAATACTCAAGATAATTTAGTTTATTTTATGCTTTTAGGAATTTATTTTTCAAGTACTTTAGTTAAAGTTTGAAAGAAAACAAATAGTATTTTTATTGGCCTATTTGTTGGCTTTAGTTAAGTATTTTGTGGTCTAAATAATTTTTTTCTTTTGCTATTTAAAAAATTTACAAATGGAAATCCCATTGGTTAAATCAATTTTCGTCGGTGTAATAATTAAACAACCTCTTAAATATTGCCTGAATAATTGATAAGCGAAGACTTTAAGTAAAAACCAACGGAATAACAAATGAATACTCCTAACCAGGACGCGATGAATTTTTTAAAGAAAACTGAGTGAATTGAATGAATAATATACACTCGATTTGTTTATTTTAAAAGGTAGTTTTAATGTGTTATAAGCATAAGACATTTTGTGGCAATTTTTATATTGAATTATTAATTATATACTGGTAAAAAGAATTGATTAAATTTGAAAAGTACATTTTTGAATAAAAACTATAATCTTGAAAGGTTCAATTAGTTTTTTTTCTTTAGTCAAGTCAATTTTTTAATTAGTTCATTGATCTGAAAGTTTATAAATTGAAGTTAGAAATTGCGCTAGTATTTAAAATAAAATATAATAGAATTAATTTTAATAATAATTACTAGCAACCTTGCAATCACTACGTGACTGCCGGGACTTGTAAACTATAAAAAATTAAAATTTTGCTTTATTAAATAATAACTTTTGCTAATTAGCACTGTACTTTCTTAAATATTGAAGTTTTTAAAGATATAAGCTCATCTTGATGTTACACTCATCAAGAGCTTCCATTTGAGTACCCACATGCATTTTGATATATTTTTCATATATACATATATATAATATACATAAATATATGAAAAATTGATGTGGGTACTCAAATGAAAGGTCTCGATGAATGTAACATCAGGATGAGTTTATATCTTTAAAAATGTCAATATTTCACAAGATACAAGGTCATTTTTAAGAGTATTTTCAAATGCAGTCAAAATACTTATAATAAATTAGTGAGAATGGAATAAATTTTTTTTTATTCTCTTAATAATATAGATAATAAACCAGAAAAATAATTTAAAAAATTCTAATTGCATTAAATAAAAACAAAAAATACTTATAATTGAAAAAAAATTAATTTAAACCAATAAAAATTCCTTAATTAAAAAATTTTTCAACTTAAATCAAGACGATGAATGATTTTTTTAATTCAAATAAATTTTTTCCGTGTATACACCAACACTGTGAACGCTTAAGGTTTAATCCAAGTACAAATATAACTGAGAATAATTTTTTCAGTCATGAAGCAAAGCGGTTGTCGTCGGTCGTCGCGTGTTGCCCATTACACGCGAATACAAGCCCGAATAATAAAAGTGTCCGGATAAGCGTAAGTGTAAGATAGAAGAAGATCCAGCTTACAAAACTCGTAACATAACTACGATACTCGTGTTCATTGGTATGATATGAGTGTGTTGGGTGTGTATCGCGCTGGTTGCTTGTTACTCCTCCCTTTTCACGCGGGCTCTTTGACGCCAACTCTATGTCGGCTTTGATATTCCTGCCAGAATATATCCTCGTTGCCCGTCGCCACGCTCAGTCTAGCACACAACTCCCATCCAAGATCTTCCTTCATATCACTCGTGTTATTTTTTATTTCACATTATAATATACAATATAAGTTATTATATTATATCCTCCTTTTGATTTAAGTTTTCGTATTCGTATTCGTATTTCTTCCCGCTCAGGCCTTACAGTATAGCCTGTAATGGATAAATTATGCATCTTCTGTTAGTTAATTACACAAATTTTTGTCATCTCTTTAAATTTATAAATTTATCGCCGCTTAACGTTACGGTAAATCCAAATCCACTAGCCCCCTTTTTAAATCAAGGATTTAAATTTCCTAATCGAAAGGCTGGAGGCTCGCTCGCTAGCTCGTTTCTTCTTTTATCTATTTTTTTAATTTAAAATCCACCGTGTAGCGCATTTCCACGGAGCACGCCCACTTTTTCGATATTTCAATTTGGACAATTCATCAGAGGACGTCTGGACCTAAATTGGAGCATATATCTATCGGTAGTCCAATTACCGGGACTTTGTATGTATATCTACCATCAAAGTAGGTGCCAACGCCAATTCAAATGACAAAGCTCCATTTAGTTATTCAAATACGGCATTACTGGACAAAAATACATTTATTCCACGGAATAATCAGCAAAAATTTTTTTTAAATCCATTCAAGCACCATGATAATTCTTTTTTTTTATTTGCAATGTGAAAATTATTTATGAATTATTTATTGATAATTATTTTCACACATTGGAAGAAAAAATTTCAATTTCATTATAACTTTTTATCAATTTTATTTAATGAAAAAAATTATTAAGTCAATTTATTATAACAAGCATTCATACTGCATTTGAGAAAATACTCTATCTTTAGACACATAATTAAGAAATGACCTTGTATCTTGTGAACTATTGACATTTTTAAAGTTATAAGCTCATCCCGATATTACACTCATCGAGACCTTTCATTTGAGTACCAACATCAATTTTTCATATATTTTATATATTTATATATATTACATATATGTATATATGAAAAATATATCAATAATGCATGTGTGTACTCAAATGAAAGCTCTTGATAAGTGTAACATCAGGATGAGCTTATATATCTTTAAAAATATCAATATTTAAGAGAGTACGGTTCAATTTCACAAAAGTCATTATTTATTAAAGCAAAATTTCAATTATTTATATTTCACAAGTCATTGCAGTCACATAGCAACTGCAAGATTGCTAGTTTGATTTAATTCAAGAAATGAATTGAATTGAATCAAAAAAATAAAAAATTATTCACTGAAAAATCTTAAGAATTTTTTTTAAAATTTTTTTTCATTAAATTGTTAATTTATCAAGTCAATAAAATTGAATTTTTTATTAAAGCAACGTAAGATTAAAATAATTTTGAAAATAACATCAGCAAACATTTTTCATTCAGAAAATTGAATAATTTAATGCGATAAATTCTTCTATCAGCATTATACCCGTACACACTATAACTATTTATTGCACACATATATATTTATATAAATATAATAAATATAATGTATGTTGTATGTAATATATGTATACACGTGTTTTCTAGTCATCAGCGGGAGCACGGCAACAAATTCTCGGGTCTTTACTCTTCCATCTCTCGTTCTTATTCTTATTCTTGCTGTAACTCTATTCTTTATCATAATATAATTTTGTTGACTCTTTTTTACCGTCTATCCTCTAAGGCGATATCTTATATTATATTTTCTACACTCGTTTAGCCGGTGTCCCAGTATTAGTGCGCTGTTATGTGGCGATGTACGATGTACGATGTACGATGTACTGTAAGAGAGAGAGAAGGAGCGGCGGAGAGACGGGTCTCGGAGATAAATAAGAGAAAGAGAAAGAGAAATTGAGAAAAAGGACGTAGATCGCAAGCGAGAAACGCGTTTCGACATTTCGGAGTATTAACGGACGATCTCGTAAGTGGGCGTGTAAGAACTCGAAAATTGGATGGTAGGACGGCCTGGAGCAAATTAACGTTTGGCGATAATATCCGTTTTCGGGCTTAAGCTGTATCGGTTGGCTTTCGACTCGCGCGAGTGTACAATCTCTAAGCAACAAACCTTTTTTTTTTAACTTTTTTTTCTTTATCGCGCTCGGGTTTACTTTATTTATTTACTGGTTTTTCGTCCATACCAGTACATATGTGTAGAGAGTAATGCCGAGGATTTGTATGTCGTCAATCTAAAGGTGTATGCTGGATACTAAATCCGGACTTCTTTGTTCCTGGCGTGAACCACCGGCTCAATCCGGCTACCAGCCGTTTATTTTTCAGTCGCTCAACTTTTAAGTACATCTAAATATCCCACATAATGAAGAATAATTAAAATAAAACAAAATTAATTGTAAAAAATTTTAAATATATGATCACATATATATGTAACTTAATTACATAAATATATACATCTTATCATGTGTAATTAATTATTTAAATCATATATATGTCTTTATGTAATCATATATGATCATATATAAACCACATAATATAACTAATTAGCAATTGGTCTAAGTCCTTATTTTGTAGAAGGTGATTTTTTAACATTTTGATGTAGCAATAGTCCAATAATAATTTATTTGAATGATCTAAACCAAAATATTATACTTGTATTAGATAATTAAATGGTTTTTTTTGACGTTTTAATTTGCTAATTTGTACGTCAATATAAACATATATGACCAGAAGTCTTCACATATCGACGTTCTAATTAGTAAATTGTCTAACTCCATTTTAGAGAATCTTTTATTTGTACAAAAAAAAATTAGTTCAAAATTCATTATCACTTTAAAAAACCATTTAATATCATTATTATCTATTAAAGATATAATATTTGGGTTTGAATCATTCAAATAATTTATAATTCGATTATGGCTACATCAAAATGTTAAAAAAATCACCCTCTAAAAAATATGGAGAGACAAATTACTAATTAGACCGTCGATATATGTAGAAATACTTCAATGTAGATATTTTTTTATAAGATCATATATAATCACATATGCCATATATGTATCATATGTGATGAATTAATGATAAATAAGCATTTAAACGTAAAAATAAAAATTTTCTCTGAGAAAATACAAACACATTAATATATTTGTCATATATGATCATATATGGCTCTCATTTATTATCTAGTTGAATATTATTAATCATATACAAATAATAAATTTAATCGTATATGGCCAGATATAACCTATGTAATCATATATGTGCAATCTAATTAAAAAAAAATATACATCTTATCACGTGTAATTAATTAATTGAATCATATATGATCATTAGTCATATATAAATCATATATGAACATATATGACCACAAGTATCCATATATGATCATATTTAAACATATCTCAAGGTATATGTTTATTTAATAGGGTCATATATGCCTCATATTTATTATCTAGTTGATTATTATTAATTCTGATCATATAAAAATAATAAATTCAATCATATATATATAGCCATATATAATCATATATGTGCAATCTGATTAAATAAATACACATCTTATCACATGTAATTAATTAATTGAATCATATATGATTATTTATCATATATAGTCATATATAAAGCATATATGAACATATATAGTTATAGACAAAGCATATATGAATATATATGACCACAAGTATTCATATATGATCATATTTAGACATACCTCAAGGTATATATTTATTTAATAGGGTCATATATGGCTCTTATATATGTTTGATATCTGGTTGATTATGAATAGATCTAATCATATGGAAATAATAAATTTTATCATATATGGTCAGATATATGACCTATGTGATCATAAATGTGCAGCTTGATTAAATAAATATACATTTTATCACGTGGAATTAATTAATTGAATCACATATGATCACAATTGGCTTATACTTGAACAAATAAAAATTTGATAAGAATAAAAAAATAAAAAACCACTGTATAATTAGCTATCAATAATTAGCTTTACGTAAAATCTTGTTTATTACTCCAAATAAATCCGCTTGTTCTATTCTATCAGCGTAAAGTCATTTTGCAGGATAGGATATAGTAGTACATATAGAACAAGAGATGGATTTTCGGAAGATGGATAAGAGCAAGAGGAAGAGAAGGTGGTACATGCGCGACAATCTTTAGAGGTATTGCTTGGTGTAAATATATATTGACGCCGCGGCGGTACATAAGCAGTTGTATGGTTGTATGCATTACATGCATATCTGAATCAGAGGAACATATATATTACATCCTCCTTGGAATACTATATATTAGTTGGCGAACCTTGAGTTTGAGGGCGCTTTAAGTAGTTACACCGCACTCGCACTAGTTATTTTTCCCGCGATATAATGCGAGTCGGGCATGCATGTGTGGAGGCTAGTGCGGGTGCGGGTGCGGAATACCCGGTCGCGGCATAATATATGCGATACGATGCGATCGAGGATATATATAAGAATAAGAATAAGTATATATGTATATATATATATATGAAGCTCTTCTACCTGGGGAAGGTTTGAAACTGCTGAGGCAGATCGGCGAACAGCAGGAGGGGCAAAGAATAACCGGTTGCGTGCTTGGACTTGTCCTCTATCCGCCGGATAGCCTCTTCCATCGACGCCTTCTTTCGCAGCTTTCCTTCTTATTTCGATTACCTTTTTTTATTATTGTTGTTGTTATTCCTCTTATTATTGTTATTATTCTACACATTTAATCTGTATCAATAGATCTGGGCTTATAGCGCTAATTTATTGGATATCATTAAGGATTTATGGCTTTTAAATTTTGAGGGTGCTCCTTTTTTTTTTGGAGCTGGAATTTGTCTTTTATTAAGAGGATTTTTTATTATATTTAAGTGACCATTTTTTTATTTTATTTCATAAAAAAATTTATTTAAAAAAAATTGCATTTTTTATTTTTTAAAATTTCTATATCAGTTTTTTATTTGTTAAAAAAAATATTAATTAAATATTTGCTGAATTAATTTTAATTATTTTTCGTTGTTTACAGATTTCGTATCGACAACACCGACCACATAATTGATGTAAATAAAAATAATGCTGCGTTCGAGTATGACCAGGTCAATATTATTTGTCCCGTCTACGGACCCGGGACTTATGATGACGAAGCTGAGAAGTACATTATTTACAATGTAAGTATCAAGAGTTTGATAATTACATTTTAGACCTCAATTTTTTTTTTTTTTTAATAGTTTTTATTAAAAAAAATGATTGCTTTAATTTTTTTGTAAAAATTGTTAATTTGTTTTTTAATATTTAAAAAAATTTTTTTAATAGTTTAATTAGTGCTTTTTTTTACAAAATTTTATTGTAAATATTCAGTAAAAAATTTATAAATTGAACTTTGAATATTTATTGATAATAAAAAAATTTTTTTAACTTAAAAAAAACGCAATAATTTTATTGGTAATAAAAAAATACAAAGCCTGAACAAAAAAAGGATTCTATAAAGCATAAAACATAAATAATTTATCTGTGTTCCTTTCAGGTGTCGAAAGAAGAATACGAGACCTGCAGAATAACGAACCCGAGTCCGCGGGTGATAGCGGTTTGCGACAAACCCACAAAAACAATGTACTTCACCATAACGTTCAGGCCGTTTACACCGCAGCCCGGCGGGCTGGAGTTTCTCCCCGGGCACGACTACTACTTTATCAGCACGTCGTCAAAGGACGACCTCCACAGGCGCATCGGCGGACGGTGCTCCACACACAACATGAAGGTAGTCTTCAAGGTGTGCTGTGCGAACGACGGGTCATCGTCAACCCGCAACAACAACAACCGTAAGTACTCCTACAATTATGTATCATTTTTTTATTACAACCGTAAATCGTAGATCATAGAGCGTAGATCATAGATCATAGATCATCACAGGGTTGCAAAATATTTTATTTTTAATTTATTAATTACATGTTCTTTTCATATTATTTTTTCGATAAACTTTTTCCAATAACTAATTTCAATGAACTTAATTAAATTTGTTTAATAATAAATTTTTTTAAATAGCATCAATTAAATTAATTTTATAAAAAATAAAATGATTCAATTTTTAAAATCATTAAATTCACTAGCAATGAACTTTCTTAAATATTAACATTTTTAAAGATATAAGCTCATCCCGATGTTACACTCATCAAGAGCTTTCATTTGAATACCCACTCGCATTTTTGATATATTTTTTATATATACATATATATAATATATATAAATATATGAAAAATTGATGTGGGTACTTAAATAAAAGATCTTGATGAGTGTAACATCAGGATGAGCTTATATCTTTAAAAATATCAATAGTTCACGAGATACAAAGTAATTTCTTTAAATTGCACTGTACTTTCTTAAATATTGACATTTTCAAAGATATAAGCCCATCCCAATGTTACACTCATGAAGAGCTTTCATTTGAGTACCCACATGCATTTTCATATATTTTTCATATATACATATATATAATATATATAAATATATGAAAAATTGATGTGGGTACTCAAATAAAAGATCTTGATGAGTGTAACATCAGGATGAGCTTATATCTTTAAAAATGTCAATAGTTTACAAGATACAAGGTCTTTTCTTAATTATGTATCTAGAGATACATAGTGACTATCACAATACATTAAATTCTTATTTTTTTTTTAATTCTAATTTAAATAAAAAATTCAGAAAGTTAAAAAAAATATTTTGCAACCTAAAAAAGATGATAGACGTAGACTAGACACGTAGAGCTAACAGCTGTTGTATAGATATGTGTAATATTATTTTTATTTCCTGACCGATGATAAGAATGATATTAACATATATTTATATTGATGGTAATTAGTGTCAGTTACGGGGAGCAGTAGCGGTAGCAGTACTGTATCTAGCAGCTCAACAAGCGGTGGAATTTTAGGAGTCAACAGCAACAGCAACAGCAACAACATAAACCTCAACAACAATAACAACAACAACAACAACAACAACGGTAACATCGGTGGTGTCGGAATGCCACCATCGCCACCCCCGAGCGTCTTGAAGGGCGGAGATCGATTCTTCCCAGGAGGCAACATCTATCATCATCAGCCGGGAACAGCCGCGGCGGCGCCCACTCTACCTCACGTACCCCCGCCAGCAATCTACCCGTCACATCCCCATCAGCCGCAGCCGCCGATTCACAATGGACCGCCATCCCTAGCGTCACCGCCCAAGACCTCCATCACCCAGAAGAAGAAAAACAGTACGTATATATAATCCATTTATTTTATATTATACATATATCTACATCTATATTCTTCACATATGTAACACACACCTATATACCATACTTACTATTATAGGAACCAGAAAGAGAGCGAGAGAAAGAGAGAATCCAGTCATTCTTGAATACCGCACCTGCCCGCTTGCGGCATTATCCTGCCCCTACTCTCTTTATTTATTTCCTCCTACTCTTCTTTCTCTTCGCAACCTTATAAAAGCATTTTACTTTATTATTATCATTATTATTATTATTTTTTTTCTTCAGTACTTCTCTTCACTACTCATTATATAGAGAACCCGTCACGACCCTTTTCACCTTCGTTCCCTTGCTTTCTTCTCTTTTCCTACGTCTATCTCTTTTTTCCAAGACGATTAAAATCGCACACCTCTGCCTTATTCCCTCTCCTTTCTCTTTTTCTTATTCTTAATTCATATATATCTATATCTATATATATATATGTACCTGCAAGAACCAACTACAGCGATTATCGCGATTAATGCGTTTACGCACCAACTTTTTACAAGACAGCGGCACCTGTTCACACCTGTCGCGTGTACTTTGCGTTTTACTATGCCAATTAAAGATTCTGCAATTTCAACCTCCTTTTAAACTTTTCGTTTACTACTAATTCGTAACCACTACCCGAGCTCGAATACTCATTATTAAAATTACATTTATTTCTTCTTTGATAATTTTGTTGTTTCACAAACTTTAATTTTAAATTGATATAATTTTTTTATTGAAAAAATTATTACAAAAGGTTTTTAAAATGACACTAATTTTTTTAATTATTGAAAATTTTTTTATTGTAATTAAATAATTTAAAAAAAATTTTTGATTTTTTTTTTTTAATTAAATTACAACTAAAAAGATATTTCTAAAAAATTGCACTTATAGTTTTTCAAGTTTTGTACATGTGAAATTTTTTTTTTAATTATTTAATTTAAATTTTTTCAATAAAAAATTTTGAAATGTCAGCTAACTTTATTTTCATTAAAAATTTCATAAATTTAAAAATTAAAAATAAATCAGTAACAATGAAAAAATTCCATAAATTTTTTTAAATATAAATACTAAAATTATGAATATAATTCTTGACATGATATTTTTTAAATTTCTGACTCCCGTCGATTTTCTTACCAAAAATAAATATTTTATCGGTTTTTTTGGCTCCCCACAAAAACCATCTGTTTAAATAATACGCCATTGGCTTTCTTGTGTATACACATATATTAATATCTCATATAATATACCCTGGTATATAATACGGCATACTTAGTCTGTATAAATAGTTTCCACTTGTGCTCCTAAAACCGAAAATTAATCATGAAAATTAAATTAGCCATCTGAAAATTATTTTATTGAAAAATTATTTTTTTTTTTTTTTTAATTTCATACCTAGAAAATTTATAAAATTACACGTGCAATTTTTTATAAATATTTTTTTACCCTTAATTTAATTAATAAAAATTTTTTCCGGCTTTTTTATTTATTAATTTAACTAAAAAATATTTTTAAAAAATTGCACTTATAGTTTTTTACAAATGAAATTTTTTTTAATAATTCTTCTAATAAAAAAAAAATTTTAAATATTGGCTAACTAATTTTCATAAAATAATTTTATTATCACAAATTAAGTATCTATTAAAATAAATCCTAATTATAATTACGCTGCTAAGTACCGTAATTTAAAAAAAAAAAAAAATAATACTAATAATTAAAAATGAATTACAGAGGAGTACTCGGATCATCCGAACGAGGTGGTAAAAAATGAAGAGCTAACTTACACCGGTGCAAGCTCAGCACTCAGTCGACCACGGGAGAGTTTTCAGCGATTGATTTACCTCTCAACGGTAGCACTTCTGGTCAGCACACTACTACCCACTCTGATGCGGTGAACCGACTGCAGTAGACCTCGGCGCCCATCGAGACTCCCCTTCTTCTGTGATTATCCTACGTTTAATTCATTTCCACGATCCTTCGACCTTCGTTGCCTTGGAATCGACGGATAGGATGAGTGAAAGACCCACCGACCGAATGGATTCGTTCATCAACCTCCAACCCGGTCTGCATGTTCACTAACTATTATTGTTACAACAATTTAATTACGAGGCCTGATCTATTCAATGCTCGACAATTTTTTACCCTAGACGTAAAAATAATTTTTTAATTAAAAAAAAAAAAAAATAATATCAAACAAATTATTTTTAGATGGGTAAATTATGACACTAATTTTTTTTGCCTCATCTATTCTTGTCAGCGGTTAAAAAATTGAAGAGAAAATAAGAACGAGCGAGTGAAAGGAAAGAGAGCGAGTGAATTTTTTATTTAAAAAAAAAAAAAAATATTTAAAGGACGTGGAACAATTATTAATTCAAGCCATATTATAATTATTATTATTATTATTATTATAATTATTAATTATTATATTAATATTATTATTAATTAAATATTATCACTAGGCACTATGTAGTTACATCGACTATTATCACTATTATTAAAGTTCAAAAAATAGTCGTACTGATTCTCCTTATCACTACGCTAATTAATGAAGATATATATTTGAATATGAAAATAATTAAAAATATATATATATATATATGAATAGATATTTGAACAACGTGTAATAAAATAACGGGCTATCTCGAATTACGGACAGCAGTTTAATAAAAAAAAAATAATTGTTAAAAAATAACAATATATTTTTGTTGAATTACTTGTAATTCAATAATGATTAAGGTACATGGTGATCTGCGGTCCTCGTCGTCGTAATCGTGGAAAATTATTAGTGCCGGCGCTGGTCGCGCACATTATCATATTTGTAAATAAATTAAATATTAATTGACTATTAATATTATTTTAGTAAATTATGAGATGAGACTAAAAAGAAATAAAAAAAAAAAAATACCGCTAAATTATTTAATATTTTTGGTAAATATTGATTTATTTTTTCGTCGATTAATATTAAAATTATGGATAATTAAAATTAAACAATCAATCGATTGAATTTAATATATATGTTTGTTTATTTATCATGCGATAACGACAGTATGAATGTCAATTTATATTTAATTATATAAAGTAATAAGTTAATAATGATAAATGATAAATTAAAAGAAATAACCTCCGTGTAAATAATAAAATCATTATATATTATATAAATAATAATGATGCATGTGTTTATTACGCAATATTTACGAAGAAAAAAAATATCGAATAATTAATAAATTAACGAATTAACCGCTATTTACATGGGAATATTTTAGAGTGTTCTTAGACAGTTCCCACTCTACAAAATCAAATTTTGTACGCGCCTTAAACTTGTTACAATTTAAATAATTATTATAAACTGTCTTAAATAATGACGTTTGTTTAATTGCACTGTATTTTTTTAACTATTGACATTTTTAAAGATATAAGTTCATCCTGGTGTTACATTCATTAAGAGCTTTCATTTGAGTACCAACATGCATTTTTGATATATTTTTCATATATACATATATATATAATATATAAAAATATATGAAAAATTGATGTGGGTACTCAAATGAAAGGTCTCGATGGGCATTATGTTGGGATGAGGTTATATCCTTAAAAATGTCAATATTTCACAAGATAATTATTAAATTGCATTGTAATTTTTTAACTATTGACATTTTTAAAGATATAAGCTCATCCTAATGTTATACTTATTAAGAGCTTTCATTTGAGTACCCAGATGCATTTTTGATATATTTTTCATATATTCATATATGTAATATATATAAATATATAAAATATATGAAAAATTGATGTGGGTATTCAAATGAAAGGTCTCGATGAGTATAATGTCGGGATGAGCTTATATCTTTAAAAATGTCGATAGTTCACAAGATACAAATTATGTATCTAGAGATAGAGCATTTTTGAATGCAGCATAAATACTTATCATCATAAATTAAAACTGTACCATCTTAAAGAGCCTAAAAAAAATTATTTAAAATAATTATCAATCAGAAGTTTCAAGAAATTAAATAAACAAATTTTGAGTCGAAAAAAGTCGGCCATTTTGAATCATCCGACGGCCATCTTGTCGGAGTTTAAAAACCCGTATTAAACAGCTAAAATAGATTTAATTGTGAATTTTTCGGACTATTATTTAACTTGTAATAATTACGGCTGTGAAATCGAACTGTGTAAGAATGCCTAAAGAATAATTAAACACATACACGTATACATATAATATATATACACATACATACATACACACGCACACCCATGAAAAAAAATAAACTGCGGGTCGTTATAAAATGACGAAGAAACTAATATGTAATATAGTAGTGTTTGTAATAATTTTATATAATAAGTTTGTATTATATTTATTAGTATATATATTATTATTATTATTATTATTATTAATTATTAATTATTAACTGTAATGCCACGCAGGGAATATCCGATTGGGTATTTATAATAATGCTAGAGAAAAAATTGTAACAGATAACCGTCATAAGTTTAAATGAAATAGTTAATTATAAAGAGGCATGTTTTCCCTTTGTACTCTACTCAATTGTAATATCAAAAAAATGAATAATTATAATTAACAACAACAATTAAGACACTTAAAGAAGATTAGAAATTTTTACTTTAATTATTGTCGCTTGATTTTGAATATTTATTTTGACAAAATAATTTTTTAGTTAATTACGACGATAAAAATTAAAGAGTACTTGTAAATATTGTATGTTTCCCGTCCCCCGTCCTCCGGTCCATTATTTCTTCTTTATATTATTTTTTGATAAAAGTAGACACAGCGTATACGTTATTGTAAAACGTTGTCCATTACAGTATTGTAAGCCTAAGTATTATAAGCCTAATGTCTTGTTAATCCAGTGTGTACTATTTTTTTTCACCGAGTGCGTGGCCTAAAAAAATACGCTAATCAGTCTTATATTTATGCCGTCTTACAACAAGACTGAACTGACGATCAACAGCTGTTATTGTTTATAATTTATGATTATTGAAATAAATAAAATAAAATACAATGTTATTTGGTTTATATTACTGAGAGATTGTATGCAAGATTGAGAAAGTGTCATATTGTTTATTTACAACAAATATAAACCGTGTAACAACTAAATTTATTATTATTTAAAAACACTAGACATTAAATTTGAAAATTTTTAATCTTTTTAGTTTATTTAATCCTGTAATTAATTGTAATTTTTTTTTTCCATTCCAATTCCTAGTCTGGGGAAAATTTAACGAGTGTCTGGAACTTATTGGTTTAATATCATTAGAATTTTTATAAATTTATATGTAATTATTAAAGCTGAGATTTTTGCCTTTGAATAATTAATTAATATTTGATATTACGGCGAAAAAATTTTGGAATAAAAGTTGTAAAAATTTAATTTTCTAAAAATAATTTCTCTTATGATTTTTTTATGATCAATATTTTCATTGTAATTTCAAAATTAAGATCATAATTAATGATTCAAATTTTTTTGATAATTATTAAAAGCTTAATTTTAAAATTACAGCTTTCTAATTGGTCCTCCAAAAAATTCATTCAACAATTTTTTTAAAAAATTCAATTTTGAACAAATTTTGTTAAAAAATTTTTTTACGACCAATATTTTCACCTTAATATCAAAATTATTGATTCAAATTTTTTTGATAATTATTGTAATTTTAATTTTGAAATTATGGGCTTATAAATGGTCCTAAGAAAAAATTGAGACAACTTTTGTTCAAAATTAAATTTTAAACAACTTTTGTTTCAAAAATTTTTTTTACGATCAATATTTTTGTCGTAATATCAAAATTAAGATTCAAATTTTTTTGATAATTATTAAAACCTTAACTTTGAAATTACGGCTTCCTGATTGGTCCTAGATAAAAACAATAAGACAATTTTTTTATAAAATTCAATTTTGAACAATTTTTGTTTCAAAAATTTTTTTCTACGACCAAAACTTTCACCGTAATATCAAAACTGAAACAAACTGCTAACTTAAACTTGGTTAGGTTCCAGTTCCAACTCCTGATTGGTTAATAAAACCTTTCCGAGCATCCTATTGGTTAACCAGTTCCACCATTCTTTAAATTCCTCCCAGATGGCGCCCGCTCAAGTGAATAACGGCTAATTAAAAGGGGGTCGGCGATAACATTTTGTAAATAGCGAATTATATAACAAATGTATAAGATTATAAAAAACTAATAAATTAAGACAAGTAATAGGTTTATAATAAAAAAAAAATGATTATAAAAACTAAATGTATGTTGATATATTAAATTTTTAATGATAAATTAGCACTTAACAATTTTATCAACAGTTACGGACTTTTTTTTTTTTAATAAAAAATAATTTAATTGAAAAAAACAATATCGAGAACTGCCAACAAATTTTGGAATTTATTTATTGATAATTAACTAACTATTAATGGTAAAAAAAGTAAAGATGAAAATGAAAGTTGACAATTAAATAATTAACTAAAAGTTAATTCTAGTCATTTATCGTTGATGTGTAAACCTTTGTCTTAAATAATAAACAATCAGTGCAGCAATAATTTATTCGATTATTAATTGATTAATTGAATAATTAACAACTCTTTGATTCGTTTATTTGATAAATTTATATAGCACGTAAAAGTAAAACTCGTTACTGATATGTAAAAAAAAAAAAATGGATTTTTATTGAAGGGCAAGAATTTATGCTTTAATTTTAAAATAATAATTAATTATTAATATTGCGGCAAAAATATTGGTTGAAAAAAAAATTTTTTGATTAAAAATTGTTAAAAATTTAATTTTACAAAAAAATTGTCTTGTTATTTTTTTTTAGGACCAATCAAAAAACCGTAATTTAAAAATTAAGATTTTAATAATTATCAAAAAAATTTTAAATTAATAATTATAAATTTTAATTTAAAAATTAAGGTCAAAATATTGGTCCTAAAAAAATTATAAGACATTTTCTTTATAAAATTAAATTTCCTAAAATGTTTGTTCCAAAAATTTTTTATAGGTTCAATATTTTTGGCGTAATATCAAATAATTAAGCCATTAATTTAAAAATTAACGCTAAAATCTTGGCCCTTATATTTTAAGCGGAATTCAAGAGCCTCCCCGCAAGTTATAAGAAACAAATAAAAAAGAGTACATACAAGAATTTCATAGCCGTAGCGTAGGATCAGTAGTGTCATATGTAGCGCAATAGACTTTTAATCAAAGCAACGTAATAAAACTATAATACAAATAAAAATAAAATTTCTACAGGATATTAAACAATAGCACTGCGACTATTAAAAAAAATTTTTAATAATATTTTCAAATGTTACGAACACATCCGTCTCGTATATATACGACTATATATACATATAATGATTAATAATTAATAATAATAACAATAAATTACTACTACATCGTCGCCGATGAGAAACGCATGGACAAAGAGTTGTAATTAATAATAGAAATTTTACATAGTTTACTATCGGTTATTATTGCAGCACAGGCAGTTAGTTGCGTAACGCCCTAGCCATTACACCGGTAGAAAGTAACATTTGCTTATGTTTATTACAATTTTTTTATCTTTATCATGATACTGAAGATGAGAAACTACCAATAGTATTTTTTTTTTTTCAATTTGGAGTAGGTCAAAAAATTGACAGTGGGGAAGTGGTCGAGTTACTTATTTCATAACCGGAGCGCACGGGGTTCGATTCCCGGCGGGTGTAAAAATAATTTTTTTTTTTTCAGTATTTAAAAAAAATATGTCGCGAACTTGAAAGTACTAGAAAAAAAAGTATAAAAAAATTGATTTTAATTTAGCGTGATTAGTAGATAGTTTAATAAGTGCCATGGAGTTACAAAAAATCACACGTGTGCGAGGGTAATTATTTAAAATAATAACACTTGCAGAGATAAAAAAATTCTGTACGCTTAACCACGCGCTCAATGTTTTCTTCTTCTTCTTCTTCTTCTTGTTTATTTTTTTTTCTTTTTTTAATTTGAGAAAAAAAAACGACAATTACATGTGTGGTAATAAAATAATCTCTCGAGATCAACGAACACTTAATGTTAATTATTTTGTGCGTGTGTGTGTATGCGTGTATGTTGCATGTCAAAAATAAATTGTACTGATAATAATTATTAAAAATTAAAATTATTAAAAATAATAATTATTAATAATTAATAATTATTAATTATTAACGACTAATCCAATAATTATAATAATATTAATATTAAAAAAAATGATTAATTATTAATAATTAAATAATTAATAATTATTTGTGAATATTTTTAAAAAGTGTAAAATAAAATGAAGAAGAAATTGCACAATACTCACTTAATGTATTGATAGTTGGATACGATATAGATTAATTAATAATAATAATTATTATTATTATTATTATTATAATAACGAGTTATTTGATTATTAATTATGAGTAATGAGTATTAAATTAATTAATGATATATTAAAAAAAAAAAAAATATATAACAAATTGTATGGACAAAAATCCTAAGGCGAATAGTTTGTTATTGAAATTTAAAAAATTATTCGAGCAAACTGCACACATACACACACTACAATTTTTTTTATTACACACGCGTTTTATATATACATGACGATTGTTATAGAAGCTAAAAGATAACTCCAGACAAGATGTGGTATAAAAATAATAAAAAAAAAAAAATTAAGAATGAATACCTAATTAATGTGGGACATAATATTTTATAATTAAACTTTTGTACAGAATAAATAAATACTTGTACTGTGGACCAATATATCTATCATTTAATTAACACCTATCATTTAAATTGGGCATTTATTTTTTTTATTATTATTAAAGTGACAAGCTTAATTTAAACTGTCCTATAAAAATAAGTTTTGTTTTATTTTATTGGATATAAAAATTACTTGGTTGAGTTTTTGGTCAACGGAATTATAATTACACGGTTTTTAGCCTCCGGTATTCGCCACCACCGGCCGGCTTTGTGTTCCTGACCTACGCCGACGATCGACTCACCAGAAAAATCTATTATCAGTACACGTTGATTTATATCTTCGCTGTACGCTCAAGGTAATATCAAGAGCTTCGTGTGTCCCAGCAGTCCAGGAGAAGTAAAACGTACCAGAGTTCAAGACCTTCCGAACCTCGGAAACTCTGTCCTCGTTTCCTTGCGTGTAATGCAGAGGAACAAAGTGTGTCTGGGTGATTCTGAATATCTCCGAGTCGCCTATTTTGCCCATGGAAAAACACCCGGTCACCAGCACCAGGTACAGGTGGGTATTTTCTCCAGCATTCAGCTGGAGAACTCCAAGACACCCGTATGCATCTAGCAGCTTTGTGTATTGAGACTTCAAGGACTCCGTTTCTTGCGCAGCTGTAAATTTATTTTGATTATTTGGATTTGTAAATAATATTAAGAGATTTACCTTATCAAAAATGAGTATTTCTTTTTCTTATGAAGATTATTTATTTGAGATTGAAGTAATTTTATTATCAATTCGCTGAATTGAAGAACTGATTACTTTTCTACGCCCACTATTATTAGCTATTAATTAATAGTTATTGTAATGTATTTTTTTTTTTTTTTTTTTTTTTTTTATTATTGTTGTTACAATTGTCAATAAATAGCATTTTATAATAATATTAAAATAACAACGAATTAACAGATATTTAATAGTTTTTTAATTTTTTTAAAATTAATAAATTACTCCAAAAAAAATATTTTAAAAAATTACAATAATTTTTCTTTTTTTTCATTGCAAAAAATAATTGCAAAATAATAAAAAAAAAAATTTCATTTGTAAAAAATTTGAAAAACTGTAAGTGCAATTTTTTTTTTAAATATTTTTCAGTTCTAATTTAATAATTAAAAAAAATAAAGATAATAATAAAGTTAGCCGACATTTTTGATTTTTTTTATTTTGCTTAATTTATTAAATTATAACTAAAAAATATTTTTAAAAAATTGGAATTATAGTTTTTTAAGTTTTTAACAAATGAAAAAAAATTTTTTTATCAATTTTAAAAATTTTTATAACAATTAAATTATAATAAAAAAATTTCCACTAATAATTTTATTTTTATAAAATTCTAAAAAAATTTTTAATGTCTGTCAACTTCATTGTAATCATAATAAATAAAATTTTATAAAAATCATCAAATGTCAGTTAATTAAAGTAATAACACTAGTTGACAGACATTATAAATTTTTTAGCAATGAAATTATTTAAAAAAAAAATTGCACGTGTTAAAATAAAAAAAAAAAAAAAATACAAGTGAAAATATTTTTGGAGCATTTTTTAATTGTAATTGATTTTTTATAACAATAAAAAAATTGACAGTTGATTACTAACTTTAGTATTATATTGAACTATCATGAACAAGTGAGATACATTGCGACAACAATACTTACAAAGAACCGCGACTGCTTGTGATTCAAAGAGCACAGTGTCCTTACAGTTACGATGCTCCAAAATAAGCGAATGAGGACTTGGAGGTTTTAATTTTTCGTAAACACGAAACCCTTTGCCCATCGCCATTGTAAAACACTTTTATAAATGTTAATCCAGCTGCCAAATTAGATGATGTGATCCAATGAGTATCAACTATGGATTACCAGACAGATGATAGTGACAGTAGAAAATTAATATAATTCCCGTCATGCGTTTTAAACAATTAGATATATTCACCGGTTTTATTTTATCAATTAAATTTATTTATCCGAGGAGAATAATTCAGTTGGATAGTAGCACTTGGATGACACTGAACTTTACTAACCAATCCAACAACGATTACAACGAATCCTGGTCCCGGCATCACCGTGTCCCTCTCCAGCCACCATTCTGACCAATAAGTCACTTCGTCTCTCTTTTGATTTACTGTCTTCCTTTGGTATGTATTACGCTCTAGCGCTTTATCCTCTTTACTTACATTCACACATGCATCGCCTACGAAAGCATGCGCATTTTATAGTCAATATTTCAATACCTTCACTTTTAAATTATACCTTTGTATTTTTACTGCATTGACGTTTAATTAATTACCTCTTGGCTATTTTTACTAAGATTCAAAAAGTTATTATTGGTAAAAGTTTATTTATTGCGCTTTAATTTTTATGACATTAAAGTTAGCAGTCTTGACAATTTTTTTATTTTTTTTTTAATAAAAAAATTTGTTCCAAAAAGTTATTTTTAAAAAATTGCATTTTTAATTTAAAAAAATTTTTTTTTTATAATTTTTGTTGGCAATCATTTATTTATTAAAAACAAATTTTTCAAAAATATATTTTTTTTTATAATTGATTTGTAATAAAAATAAAAAAAAAATTGATTAAACTGAAGTTGAGAAACTTGTGATAATTTTTTTAACAAATAAATTATGACAAGAAAAATTTATTTTAAAAATTCTATTTATAGAAGCTCTAAAAAATTATAAATGCAATTTTTTAAAAATATATTTCTAGACCTAATTTTAAAAAAATTGTCAAGATAAAATTTTACATGACATTAAAGTTAGCAGTTATTTAATTTTATATCAAAAAAAATTATTTAAAAAAAAAATTACATTTTTTATTTTTTAAAATTTCTACTCAATTTTTTTTCCCATAATTTATTTGCTATAAAATTTTAAAAATTATTAAATTAAAAAAAAAAAAAATGGATTAGAGTATAAAAATACAATAAAAAATATTTTCATATGTTTAATTTATTTACTTAAGCAAAACAATTTTTTTTTTCGTTGATAAATTTATGTAATACTTACATAAATATAAATAAAAGCTATAAATATAATGTATGAATGAAAATAGTTTATGAAGTAATTATTCTAGTCTTGATAATCGTTTAATATTACCGTTAAATAATGAAGAATGAAATATATTTCACTTGAAAAATCTAATGATTGCTATAAAAAAAAAAAAAAAAAGTGAGATATAGAGTTCTTGTATAAGTAGTTTCACAATTGTATTTACATAATTAACGCTATGATTAAGATAACAATTGTTTACCAAAATTAATAATTTTATCTAATGAAGTTCTATGAAAGTCATTAAATTACCTTAGCCTTAAAAATACTTATGGGTTTACAAAGATATTAAACTATTATTGTTCTTCTCATTATTAATTCTTTCTCTTATCATTTCCGCTAAAACTATTTCTTTTTAAGTATTGGGATTGGTAATAAGAATAAGTAATAATAATTATCGTACGGAACCATACGCCTCAATGATTGAATATTGAAATAATAATAAAGATTTAATTTGTATAATTATAATTACTAAAATCAACAAACATTCTGTTTATATTGGCACTCAACAAACACGAATTATTTTTCCTACTGCGAATAAACTGGTAAGCTCTAATTGTCGCGATAAAACGTAAACTTACAATTACGCGTAATTAAATATATTCTCACAATTATTTTTAATAGTACATTTTCTATGTGAGTTTAGATTATTAGTACTAATAATTCACCAATATTCTTACAGAGTACACAAAATTCATTTAATTAAAAACGCTAGATTATCTTTCAGTGATTCGGACTGTATAACTATCAAGCTCTTTGATCCTCTTGATAATACTTGTTATTGTAATCAACTGCATCCTGAAAAAAAATAATTAAAATTAATATAAAATAAAATTTTTAATTTAATATTTTTATAAGCTAAAATTACATCTAGAAAATCTTTCAGAAGAGTAACACGACGTTTCTCAGCAATGTCCATCTGATTTTCTAAATCACCACGGTCTGTGGTTTCAGCTCGTTCTATTTTCCATGACAAGTTCTCGATTTCAGCTTCCAACTGTGCTTGTTGGTACTCAAACTATCAAAAAAAAATTTATAATTATTCACTTAACAAAATTTTGCATGATTAATTTATTAATTTATTTATATAAATATTAACCAGTTGTTTACGCGGTCCAGGTTCCATATAATACGCATATGGATATGTGTACTGTAAAGTGTAGCGACAACGGGCTAACAATGAAGCCGCGCCAAATAAATGCTGCCAATCAATCCAAGTACCACTGGCATTCATAACTTTTTTATTTATTCTTGATTTTATATTTTCTAACGTTTGTTCTTCAAGTTTTAGAGACTTGCTATGATTTTCCCACTGAAAAAAAAAAATTTACATTAATAAATTTTTACACTAATAAATTTTTTGGTATAAATATATCAATGAAATCAAATAGAAATTTTGTTCGGAATGAAAATAAAAATGGTTGAGCCAACTTGTAAATATTTATAAATTTTTCTTTAAATTACAACAAAAAAACATACTCGCTCGTAATAATGTAAATATTTTTTCAGTGCCTCTCTTGCTTGGACATGAGAGCTTTCATGCGCAATATTTGGATTGTCTTTGTATCTCGAGCATTCATAATACTCGCTACCGTGAGTCTTCCAATCTCCAAGGCACATCCAGCAGAATTCATGCTTACAATTGTAGCACTGCATGTGATTACAACCCCCATTTTTCTCTATACAAATGTGACATTTAGGACACTGTAAAATGTCATAAAATTAAATATTTATCAGTATCAATACTTAAAACAAAATTGTTTTTTTATAAATATTCATATAACTACGTCTTTGGTATGCGCGCTAATATAGTTTGCTGTCTCAGAATCATCGGCGCATTTAGTCAACCACATTTTTATTGTCTTACAGTCTGTTGGAGCATGATAGTCCATTCCACAACAGAAACTACAAAATTTAACGTAAATTAAATTTTCTCTTCATCTTTTTGGTAACTTTTTGCTTTTTTTTTTTAATCTACTTACCAAAAAATAGTTTTACATGATAAGCAGATAACTCTTTTAGCTCGACGTTCTTTAGACTTCATAACTATCTGACAATTGGGTCCCGGACAAAAACGTAATTGAGGATGTGTTTTTACATAATCACGAAATGCAAAACTTTGATATCTGTCTCTCATATTAGGTTTTGTCAGTAGTGAAAGAACAAAATCTTCTGGTACTAATACGCCACATCCTTGTGCCATACATTCAATACCTTTAACAAAAAAAAAATTTTGCTTTATTAAATAATGAATTTTGTTAAATTGCACTGTACTTTCTTAAATATTGACGTTTTTTAAGATATAAGTTCATCCCGATGTTACACTCATCAAGAGCTTTCATTTGAGTACCCACACGCATTTTGATATATTTTTTATATATTCATATATA